>PVKB01004444.1:0-71475 GCA_004027205.1 Ctenodactylus gundi | reverse complement strand
CTTGTATGCTAATGTTAGCATATTAGATTGCTTGTACACTAATGTGTAGCCTATTAGATTGCTTGTATGTTAATGTGGGTATGGAAGGGTATTTAAGCTTGGGCTTTGCGGAATAAAGAGAGTCGTGTGAGAGAGTCAAGTCGAGTCAGTCAACGTTCCACGATCATGAGAGTCCGTGTGGTGTCTTTGCCGGTCGAAGACGCCACAGGTAAATAATTTAATTTAAATTTTATTTATGGATATTTACTATTTTGACATTTTCTTCTTCTTTTTTTTTCCAGCTCAGTAACGTTAACTGTTCTGATTCCTTGGTTTCCAAATTAGATGAATGTCAAGTTGTTCTCAGTTCACCATGTAAAACACCACAATTTGGAACATTTTTTGAAAGATTAAACAAGTAAGCAAAGATGCTGAAGGAAATAAATGTATCAATTTTGTTGTCTCAGTTATTTAATTTTAGTATATGTTTTATTTTTGGTTATAGAAACAAAGGCTAAGAGGAGAAACAAAACTTTCTTGTCCACATGTGACAATTTAATAGATAAAAGAACAGTTAAATAACAAAGAGACATTTTAAACCTTGTTATAGGTTTAAAACGTGAACATCTGATACAATCAGAAACCACATTCAGATCTTAAGCTTTTTTTTCTTTCAAAGTATGGCTCTGGAATAAAAAAAAAAATATGGTATTCCATTGGAAATGAGAACCCAGGCAAGTGGCTGGCACAGGGGTCGCTGGCCTTTGACTCCAGCACTTCCTTCTGCCCTGCAGACCTCCCTGTGAATATGGACGTGGGGTGTTACTAGCTCAAGGCCTAGAATTTGCGCGCCCCATTGCTACTTTTTAAAGCATTGATTTATTAAATATCTTGTGAAATACTTTAGACAGCTACTGTAATATAAAAATCACGCTCACATACATATACGTTCCCCAAACACCGACCCCCTCCCAAAATTATTTTTATAGTAGAACTGTCATTCAGGTAAAAAACAATCTCAGTATATTATTTTAACTTTAAGGAACACAAATACTTTTAGTTAGGAATAAAAACAGACCAAAATAATATTCCTGGAAAAAAACACAGTAAGTAAAGTGTATAATTAAGTAAAATAATTTAAATAATTTTTTTATTCTTTTATTCATACATGTTTATTATATATGTTAGTGAGATTCAGTGTGTTATTTCTGTATATGCATGTTACTGATCAAATTCATGCTTCCCAATCTAGTGGTCTCTTTCACATTCAGTTTTTATTATTTTTCCTTGTTTAGGAGATACATGGATGGCATTTTTACATTTAACATAATGTCCTTCAGTTTCATTCATTTTACTATGAATGATAACATTTCATTCTTTATGGCTGAATAATAAATGTATATGTATATATCACATTTTCTTCATCTGTCTGTTTTTTTTGTTTGTTTTTCTTTTTTTGAGACTGGGTCTTTCTGTGTAGTCCAGGCTGATCCTGGGCTGTCACTATGTAGCCCAAGCTGGCCTCAAACTCACAGCAATCCTCCTGCCTCATCCTACCGAATGCTAGGATAAGTAGTGTGCTTATGTAATGCTGGGAAATCAAACCCAGAGCCTTGCACTTGGGAGGCAAGTGGTGTAACTACTGAGCTATACACCAGCCCTGTCTGTCTGTTGATAGTCTTCAGGCTGATTATCTTACTAATGTCCAGTAGCATTGCAGTGAGCATGGACATGCAAGTAACCCTTTAAAATGCTGATTTCATTTCCTTTGTTTTCTTTTTCCCCAGGTTATTATTTTTATTGATATGTACTTGCAATATACAATAGTTACATTAAACTTGAGGAATTAATGTACCTACATAGCACATTTTCTTTGAACATGTACTCAAAAATAGGATACCTAAAAAAAATCTACTCAGCTGATCTGTTTTTAGCTTTTTTGAGGACCTTCTCTGTGTTTCTCTATAATGATTTTACTAATCTCCATTCCCACCAACAGTGTATAAGTGTCCCTTTTGGGGCTAGAGGAATAGCTCAGCAGTTAAAGCATTTGCCTAGTGAGGACCAAGCCCTGAGTTTGATTCCCCAGCACCACAGAAGCCAGGTGTTGTGGTATACACCTTTAATCCCAGCACTTAGGAGGCCTGAGTTTGAGACCAGCCTGGGCCAGGTCAGCATCAGCCTGGACTGTAGAGCAAGACTGTCTCAAAAAACAAGAAATGGCGGTGGGGGTGGGGTTCCTTGCCAGCATTTGTTTTTTTGATAATAGCTGGTCTGCCTGGGATGAGATGGTATCTCATGATGTCTTTTTTGTTTGGTATTGGATCATTTTCCTGATTACGAAAGATGGTGGGCATTTTTTCCCCCATGTTTGTTGTCCATTTGTATTTCTTCTTTGAAAAATGGCTATTCAGATCATTTGCCTACTTTTTAATTGAATCACTTTTTTGTTAAAATTTTTTCTTTTACTTTCTTGGTTAAAGTTTATTCCTAGACATTCTATTTTATTGTTTTATTTTATGATTTTTAAATTTTATTTTGAAACAGGTTCTCACTCTGTAGTCCATGCTGGTCCTGAACTCAGTATGTGGCCCAGGCTGGTCTCAAACACATGGCAGTCTCCTGCCGCAGCCTCCCAGCCTCCCGAATTCTGGAATGAAAGACGTGTGTCACCCTGGGCTGGCTTATGTGGTGCTAGGGGCTTGAACTCGAGGCTTTGCTCTTGCTAGGCAGGCACTTTAACTGCTGAGCTACACCCCAGACCTTTATTAAACTTTTCTAAAAACCAATTGTATTTTTCTACTGATTTTTGACTTTGTTTTGTTGTTACTTTCTAAGTCCTTGTGATGCATTTATTAGGTTGTTTATTTGATATCTTTTTTGGATATAGGTTCTTATTGCTATAAAATTCTTAGTATTGCTTGTGATGTGTCCCGTAAGTATTGTTATGTTTCCATTTTGATTTTTTTAATAGAATTTTAAAGTTTCCCATTAGGTTTCATCAGTGACCCATTGTCTAGTCAGTACTGTATTGTGTGGTGTTCTGTCTCCGTATATTTGCATACTTTAAAAAAATTTCCTTTGTTGTTGACTTCTAGTTTTGTTCCATTGTGTTGACTATAGGTTGAAATTTCAGTTTTGTTTAATTTGTTGTCTTATTTTGTGGCCTTTAGTTTTTTTGTGTTGGCAAAAGGAGTGTGAATATGCAGTTGTTGGGTGGAATGTTCTGTAAATTTCCGTTAGATCCATTTGATCTGCAGTATAGATTAACTCTGGTTTGGTTTGGCTTGATTTGGCTGTGCTGAGGATCTGACCCAGACCCTTTGCGCTGATGTACATTTCCAGCCTATTTTATAGTTTTGATTTTGAGACAGGTTATTGCTACATTGCACAGGTTAACTCAAATTTGCAATCCTTCTGCCTCAGCCTCCTAGAGTGCTAGGATTATAGGCCTGTGCCACCTGGCCCAGCAACTCTGATACTTCTTTTCTCTTTTTTTTTTTGGGGGGGGGGGTTCATGGGGGAGGGTAACAGTGGAGGTTGTGCTGGATTATCTGTCCATTGATGAAGGTGTGATGTTGAGGTCCTCCACTGTTACTGGATTAGAGCCTACATCTTTCCTTAGATCTAATCGTTCTTAACTTATGAAACTGGGAGCTTCAGCATGAGGTGCATATAGATTTACAATCATTATGTTTTATTGAATCTTTTTTTTATCATATATAATGGCCTTCATTGTCTCTTATGGTTTGGTCTTAAAAATTTTTTTTTTGAGACAGGGTCTCATTCATTCTGTAGACTATGCTAGCCTTGTACTCTTGCCTCTGCCTCTAGAGTGCTGGGTTTCCAGGTGTGTGCCACCATGTCCATCTTATGTGGTGCTGGAAAATCAAACTCAGGGCTATAAGCTTGCTAGGCAAGCAGGCAGGCGCTTTAATCGCTGTGCTGTTCCTTCAGCCCCACCACCAGATCTTTTTATCTGATGTGAGTATACCTATTCCCACTTGCTTTAGGATTCCATTTCTTTTACTTCAGGTAAATCTAGTGAATTAACCTGTTGATTTCATGTGCTGTTAAGAGGTATGTGTCATTAGAATAGGCAGATCACTGGAGGTGGGGCCTGAAAGTTTTATCTCCCTGGCTACCTGTGCCCTTTGCTGTGCTCTGCTTCCTGATGTGATGCTCTCTCCAGCTGAGCCCTCCACCCTTGCTGCCAGCCAGGAAAGGATGGAGGCCTCTGACAGGTGCATCAAAACAGACCTTTCCTCCTGTAAGTCACGTTGGCTGCTGTGTCCCAGAAACAACAATGACTGAGACGATTGGAGACTGTCTATAGTTCCATGTGCCAGTGTGATGGTATTGATCTTTCATGTCAGATATCATGCTTTGCTTTCTTAAGCATCTCTTTTTAAGACTGTTCTGGTGGTCATGAATTGTCCTCAGTTTGTGCCTCTCTTGGAAATTTCTTTTCTTGTCCTTTTTTTTTTTTTTTTAAAGACAGAGTCTCACTATGTAGCCCAGGCTGGCCTTGAACCCATGGCAGTCCTCCTGCCTCAGTCTCCTGAATGTTAGGATTATAGGTGTGCACCATCATGCCCGATTTTTGAGGTACTGGGAAATCAAATCCAGAGCCTTGCATTTGCTAGGCAAGTGGTCTAACAACTGAGCTGTGCCCCAGCCCCTCTTGGAAGTATTTTCTTGCTCCTTTGTTTTTGAAGAATACTCCTGCTGAAGATAGTATTCTAGGTTGGTGGTTATTTTGTTTCAGGATTTGGAGGAATACATAGCTATTCCCTTCTGGCCTGTAGTGTGTCTTCAGAGAGATCTGTTGTTAATCTAATAGGAAGATTCTTCATTGTGATTTGGCTTTTGTTTTTCTTGTGGATTTTAGAAGTTTTTCTTTGCCCGGAACTTTTTGACAGTTTGTAATACACTATTATGAGGATCTTGTCTGTTAATGTCTGTTTGGAGCCTTGTAAACTTCATACATGATTGTCCATGGCTTTCTCAAGAGTAATAAATATGTTGTCTTTTTTTTTTTTTTTTTTTGAGACATTCTTGCTGTGTCCACACTGGTCTCCTAAAACTCAAGCTCAGCACTTCTCTCACCTCAGCCTCTGGACTCCTGGGTTACAGGTGTGTTTCACCATGCCCAGTTTATGCGGTGCTGGGAATCTAACCCAGTACTCAGCGCTTGTTAGGCATCCACTTTAACCACTGTGCTTTCCTCCAACTCGTAAGTTTTCTGCTATTCTCATTGTTCTTGGGTATTCTGGAGATGAAAGTGGTTTTGTTTGATGGTGTCTCAGAAGTTTTGAATGCTCACTTCATATTCTCTTCCCTCTGTCTCTCATCCCTGCCATAGGATATTTCAAAAGATCTGTCTTTAGATTCAAGTATTCTTTCTTCATTTTGTCCATTGTTGAGAGTTAATTGTATTTTTCATTTGACTTATTGAAGTCTAATTTCCAAGATTTGTTCAGTTCATTTTGAAAATTCACTATCTCTGCTAAATTTCTTACTCATATCCCGCATCATCTTCCTAATTTTATTTGATTCTCGTAGAGATTTTTAATATCAATTTTAAAAATTCACCCATATCAATTGATTGGGTATTTGTTGCTAATAAGTTACTAGGTTCTCCTTGAGTCTTCCCTTTACATTATTCTCTCATATTTTTACATTGAAATTTGTACATTTTGTGGATCAGATATTCACATATATTGGGAGGCCTTCGTGGTATCGGGCTTTCTTCTGAAGCTGTATCTTGAGGTGTCATTTTATTGTACATTATTGGTTTTATTTCCAGTTGTGTACTGTAACGTAAACTCCCTCCTGTTTTGTTTGTGATTACTTACTTCTGTTTCCGATTATTTACTTTTGGCACATTGTGTACCATGTGGAGTTGAAGAGACCCAATATTCTGATTTGGGTCTGGAATATCCCCTAAAAGTCTCCTATATGTGGATGTTATGGATTATCTCTAGAACCTTGTGCTATTAGGAGATGGGGCCTGATCTGGAGGGGTGGATTATGGGCATGTGGTAGATTATAGGTGTGTAGTGGAAGATAGGCTTGTGGTGGGTTAGAGATTACAGGCAGGGGCTAGAGGAATGGCACAGTGTTGGGGCCCTCAGGGCCCGAGAGCCTCAGCATTGCAGACCTTGGCCACGTTCCTTTCCACGAAGAAGCGTTTATTGTCTGGAGTTTAAGTCAGGTGTTCTGCTTGAAATTTGGATCAGGTGTTGAACCACGGGACTGTTCTAAGGAGGAGGTCCCGGGGCGGGGTGATGGGTCTGGAGAGTTGGTTAGCCTATTAGATTGCTTGTACGCTAACGTGTAGCCTATTAGATTGCTTGTATGTTAATGTGGGTATGGAAGGGTATTTAAGCTTGGGCTTTGCGGAATAAAGAGGGTCGTCGAGTCACGTCCAGTGGAGTCGAGTGGAGTCGTCCAGTCAGTCAGCGTTCCATGATCATGAGAGTCCATGTGGTGTCCTTGCCGGTCGAAGACGCCACAGCACAGAGGTTAAAACACACTGTGGTTAGTCCAAGGCTGGCCTGGTCTACATCATAAGTTCAGAATCAACCTGGGCTACAGAGCAAGACCCTGTTTCAAAAATAAAGAAAGAAGAAAGAAGAAAAGAGAAATTACAGGCATGTAGTGGATTAGGGACCTGCTGTCGAGTACAGTTGTGTGGCATGTTACTCTGCATGTGACTTAAACCTTTAATGGGTAGAACACAGGTCTGGCAAGTTCTTTTTTTTTTTACACAATTTCCTTTTTTAAAAAAAAAACTCTACATAAGGCTCATTGGATTTTTATTTTATTTTATTTTATTTATTTATTTATTTTTGAGACATTCTGTCTCTCTATAGTCTAGGCTGGTCCTGACTCACTGTGTAGCCAGACTGGCCTTGCATTCGTGGTGATCTCCTGCCTCAGCCTCCTGAGTGCTGGGATTACAGGCAGGCATAACTATACCCATTTTATGTGGTGCTGAAGAATCAACTGAGGGCCTGGCACTTGCTAGGCAAATGCCTAGCCACTGCACTATTATTCCAGCCCTAGATTTTTCTTTTTTTTGAGTAAACATCATTAGTTTGAAGAATTAATTTATTTTTTAATTTATTGACAAAATTATCCTATATCCTCTTACTACCTGTTTAAAATCCTTAACATCTGTAGTGTTGCTTTTTCTCATTGCTTATGTTGACAAGCTGTGGCATGGATGCTCTCAGGCAAGGAGCTAGGAGCAGTCATACTGTTCTCCTCATTTGTTTTCCTTTCAGAAATCATTATTGTGCTCTACTTGGTGTCCTTTGTCTGAAAACTTTTGTCTCATGTTTTTTCTAGCTTATGTAGGTCAAGTGAGCAAATGGCATCTCTATTATTTCATTTTTGCCAGGTGGAAATCTTGAAATTTATTCTCCTCCTGCATACTGATACCCGAATAGTTCAATGTTCAAAAATTAATTGATGGTGGGGCTGTAGGAATAGCAAGCACAGGGGTGAGGGAGCACTTGCCCCACAGTACAGCACCCTGAGTATGATTCCCCAGCACCACGTGGACCAGATGTGGCGGCTCATGCTTTTAATCCCAGAACTTGGGAAGCTAAGGCAAGAGGATTGTTCCAAGTTCCAGGCCAACCTGGGCTACGTCATGAGTTTAGGATCAGCCTGGACTAGAGACCCTGACTCAAAAAAAAAAAAAAAATGATAATGTCATCTATCCCAAACTGATTTACAAATGCAAAAAGTAAGTCAGTAGGTTTGAAAGATTTTGAATGATTTCTTACTTAAACATTTTTGTTTGGTTGTATGTTTTCTTTCAGAGATTCTATTTCAGCTTTACTTTTCTGTTTCTCAGACATCCTCCAAATCTTGCAGTTTGCTTATTATTATGCTTCTCTGTAGATATGTGAAGGAAGTAAGCATATTGCATCTTTAGCTTAGTTATAACTTCGTTACTAGAGACTTATTCCACCAAACTATCTAGAAACCTACCTCCAGCATAAGCTATATTCAATCATGTGATCTTGTAGTACCTGTAAATGTCCTGTTTACATGTTTTATTCTTTTTTGTGCTTTTCAAATAGCTTTTATTGATAATTTTAATTGCTTTTACTAGTGTATCTATACATATTAATTATAATCATATTGGCAGCTTGGTACATATATGTTACTTGTCTCAATCATTGTCAGTTCTTGTACCCCTTCCTTTTATACCCAGTCCCATCTGATTCCCATCATCTCAAAAAGTCTGTTGTTTGTTTTCTACTGTTTGTCCTTTATTCTTTCATTTATTTATATTTTAGGTTTCTCATGACAAAAGCGTTTAAAATTCTGTGTCTGATTTATTTCACCCAACATGGATGTGCTTGTATCACTATAGTGTGACATCTTTAACTCTTCTGGAAATATACTCAGCAGAGATATAACTGAGTCAGACAGAATTTCTATTTTTAATTGTTTGAGGAGTCTCCACACTAATTTCCATACTGGTTGAACTAGTTTATTTCCATTTCAACCATGATCCTTGCCAGCATTTGCCAGCATTTGTGTTCTTGGTGATGGCCTTTTTTTGTTTTGTTTTGTTTTTAAGACAAGGTCTCGCTCTGTAGCCCACACTGATCCTGAATTCACTATGGACCCCAAGCTGGTCTTGGACTTGTGACAATCCTGTCTCAGCCTCTTGAATGCTGGGATTACAGGTGTGTGTCCTCACGTCCAGTTTATATGGTGTTGGGGAATCAAACCCAGGGCCTTATGCTGCTAGTCAAGCACTTTAACCCCTGTACCATTCTTCCAGCCTTCCCACCCCCAATCTGATCCTGAACTCACTCTGTAGCCCAGACTGGCCATGGACTCAAGGCAATCTTCCTGTCTCAGCCTCCCAAGTGATGGGATTACAGACGTGTGCCACCATGCCCGGTTTATATGGTGCTGGGGAATTGAACTCAGGTACTTAGCACTTGACTTAATGCTTGCTAGGCAAGCACTTTAATGGCTGAGCCATTCCTCCAGCCCCATTGGTGAGAGCCATTTTGACTAAGGTAAAATTGAATCTCAGCATAGTAGTAGTGACTTGTATTTCCCTAAGGACTGAAGATGATGAATTTGCCCATTTTCTGTTGGATCATTTGTTTTTGTGGGATTAACTTTAAATTTCTTTCTTTTTTTTTTTTGAGACAGGGTCTCGCTCTGTAGCCCAGGCTGGTCCTGAACTCCCTATGGAGCCCAGATTGGCCTTGAACTCACAGCAATCCTTTCTCAGCCTCCCAGGTGCTGGGATTGCAGGTGTGCGCCACCACGCCTGGCTTATGTGGTGCTGGGGAATCAACTCAAGTGCTTTAACTGCTGAGCTGTTCCTTTAGCCCCACATTTGTTTTGTTTCTGAATTTAGAGGAATTGCTCTCAGTCTATGCTTGCTCAGTGTGATGTTGACCTAGGGTTTGCCACATACAGTCCTATCAGTTCAAGGTAAGGACCTTCTGTATCTGTATTCACCAGGGCTTTTATTATGCTGAGATACTGGATTTTGCCTAAGGCTTTTCTGCATCTGTTGAGGAGATCATGTGATTTTTATCATTGATTCTATTTGTGTAATATACTACATTAATTGGTTTATGCATGTTGAATCATCCTTTGGCCCCTGGTATAATGCTGACTTGGTGATGATACGACTTTTTAATGATTAATTCAATTCTGTTTGGCAGGATCTCATTGAAGTTTTTACATCTGTGTTAATCTAGGCTATTTACCAGTTATGTTTTGTTTTGTTTCCAGTGAGTCTGTCTTATTTTGGTATCCCAGTATACTGGTTTCAGAGGAATAAGTTTGGAAGTATTCCTTCCCTTTCAATTGCATGGAAAGGTTTGAAGAATATTGGTATTAGTTCTCTAAAGTTCTGGTTAAATTCTGGGGTGAATGCATTAGGCTCTGGGCTTCTCAGTTGATGGAATTTTGATGACTTCATCAATTGTATTGATTATTATGGGTCTGTTTGTTTATATTGTCTTGGTTTAATTTTGGTCTGAAATTTGTCTGTTTCTTCCAGATTGTCTGGTTTATTGGAATATAAATTTTCAAGTGAGTTTCCAGTAATCCTTTGTATTTCAGTGGTGTCTGTTGTAATTTCACATTATTATTATTATTATTATATTTGAGGCAGAGTCTTGCTCTGAAGCTCAGGCTGATCCTGAACTCACTACATAACCCAGTCTAACCTTGGGCTCATGGCAATCCTCTTGCCTCAAACTCCTGAGTAATGGGATTACAGGCATGCGTCACCACACTCAGCTTTATTGGTGCCGGTGAATCAAATTCAGGGCCTTGAGTTTTCAAGGCAAGTGCTTTAATTGCTGTGCCATTCCTCCAGCCCCTGTAATTTCACCACTTTTCCGCTTAAATCTATTGATAAGTGACTTCTCTTTCTTTTGGTAAGGTTGGCTAAGCATTTCTGCTTTGATATTTACAATTTCTTCCCTTCTACTAGTATTGGATTGGATTGTTCTTATTTTCTTGGACTTTGAGATGCATCATTAGTTAATTTATTTGCGACCACTCTTTTTATCTAACGTAGACACTTACAGTTGTAAATCTTTCTCTTAGTATGCCTTTTATTGTGTCCTACGGATTCTGGCGTGTTGTAATTCACTGTAGTTCTAGGAATTTTAGAATTTCTTTTATGATCATCATCTTCCACTGCTCATTCAAGAGTTTATTATTCAATCTCCATACATTTGTGTTGTTCCTGTAGTCTCTTCTGCTGTTGATATCTGGATTTTTTTCTATTATGATCTGATAGGATGCAAGAGATTACTTCAGTTCTTTTATTTTTGTTGAGATGTACTTTGTGGTCTAAAATAAGGTCTAATTGGAAAAAGTTCTGTGGGCTGCTATAAAGAACGTATTCTGCTGCTGTTGGATGAGCAGTCTGTAGATACCTCTTAAATTCACTTGGTCCTGATATAGTTTTAATTCTCATGTTTATGCGTTTGTTTTATTGACTAGTATATTTTTAAGAGTGTGAGCTCTAATGTTTGGAGCATATATATTTATAAATTTTCTTGGTTAATTGTTTCTTTGCCAGTATGCAGCCTTTCTTGTCTTTTTTGACCAGTACTGGTTTGAAGTCAAGTTAGCCAGGTATTTATAATAGGTACTCATGCTTGCTTTTGGGCTCCTATTGCTGGGAGTATCAGTTTCCATCCTTTCACTTGCAGCCCGTGTGTTATTGTGGGTAAAATATATCTCTTGGAAGCTATGTATTGTTGGTCTTGTCTTTGATCCCTGTGTTTCTTTTTAAAATTTTTCTTTGGTACGTCCAGTTTGAAATAAAACAACTGTATGTTCAGTTATTTTTTGTCATAATTTTGTATTGGGGTCCATGAAGATTCCTTATAGTTGATTTATGGCTGAGTGGAAACAAGGGTTTCTTGGAGACTGGGAACTTCTTTGTTACTAGGGTGAGGAAGTCATTTGGTTTAGAATGGAATGCTTTTGTGATGTGAATTGGTTGTCCTTCAACCTAGGTATGTACTGTGCTCTGACATAATTATGCTGATTGTCTCTGCCTTAGAAGTAAAGAAGCCCAGTATCTATAAGGAGAAGTGTTTTGAATAAAACGTCCTTTTGCCACTGCAGAGGTCCGCGCGTGCGTGCGTGCGTGCGTGCGTGCGTGAGTGTGTGTGTGTGTGTGTGTGTGTCTGCCTGCCTGCCTGCCTGCCTGCCTGCCTGTCTTTGTCTGTCTGTCTGTCTTGAATCCGCACTCCCCATCTCGTACCCAGTTGAATGAGCAGGCTCGGTCAACTTTGATTTTTTTCTTTTTTTTTCTTTTTTTGAGACAGGGACTCACTCTGTAGTCCAGGCTGGTCCTGAGCTCACTGTGTAGCCCAGACTAGTCTTGGACTCATGACAATCCTGCTGCCCCAGCCTGCTGAGTGCTGGGATTACAGGCACTGTGCCACCACCCCTGGTTTATGTGGTGCTGGGAAGTCAGACTTGATGCTTTGTGCTTGCTAGGCAGGTGCTTTAACCACTGTGCCAGTCCTTCAACCCAATATCTTTGATTCTTGTATACAAGTTTACATCATAATTTCTTGAGTTACTATTTGTGCATTAGAAATGACCTTGTAAGTTGTCAAATTTATATAATTAATTTTATGTAGTTCACCTTGTTTATTGACATATTAATCTATTTTTCAAACCTGTATTTTTGTTCTTTGTGAACTTTGTACCTTTTATATCCTTGTTAGGCTTAAAAATGTCAGTTATAGCATTTTTGTAATTATTTGCTTTGTTGGTTTTGTACAAGATAACTTTTCCACACACTCTTTAAAATATCTTTTTCTGGTTAAGTAGTGGAGCAGTGACATACGGTAGTTGTCTAGGTTATTGGCTATATTTTATTACAGAACCTATACTATATTCAAATTTTCTTTTTCTAATGTAACAAAAATAAGCTGTGCATTAAGTTTTCATGTTGAAATGCAAAGCAGAGCATACGTTATCTCTATACTCAGTAATTCAGGAGTACAGTAAGTGTAATTTTCCACCCAAAGCAACTTTATTTAAATATTAAAAATAACTGAAGTAAATGTTGAGATAATATTTTTCTAAAATATTTTTCTAAAAATTTAACTTTAATGTTAGTATTTATAAATGAAACTCATTTGTGCTTTTTTGGTAACAATGATTTTATTTATCTTAAAGTCCAGGAAATGGGAATTTCCTTGCTATAAGACCTGATACAGTTATGGATGAAGATTATAGAAGCATGAATGAAAAGCAACAAGTGGACTTCATTACTGAAAAACAACCAGGAGAAAATACATGGGGAGAAAACAGAAAAGTTCCGGATTGTCTTGGAGATGTGAGCCAGCCAACACATAGTCTTCTTTCAGAGAATCATGACTCTTCTGTTAGTCAAAATATGATCGATTTATTAAGCATTGATCAGCAAAGGAATACTGTTGACAAGCATGATCATGGTAATTTGGAAGATAGTTACTTAGTCACTAGTTCTGATGAAAACCACCATTCTACTAATGGATGCACTGGAAGCATTTATGCAGTTCCAGAGTCAATTTTTAGTAATTCTCTTTTTAATGAAACAAATTTTCCTGAAAAGTGCCAGTCAAACAACTATCAGAAAGAGTACAGCAATGATAAAATACATGGACTTACTACATATTTTGAGAATTATTACCCACCTAGCTTTGAAAAACAAGGTTAGTGTTGTTCATGGACAATATAGTGATCTTTTAAATTTTTTCTGTTTTAATGTATGTATTTTATATATGTACATATATGTAGGTATGCATATACAGTTGGCCCTCTATATTTGCAGGTTTCCTATCATATTCCTAGCATATCCAAGTAACAGTAAATTGAAATTAATAGATAACATCTGCACTGACCATGAGCAGACTTTTCTAGCCATTATTCATTAATCAGCACAGTTATACAAAGCATATAGAACAATATGGGGATATTAGCCGTAGTAGGTAAGTCTTGATTTTGATACATGTAGAAGTGGTGGGAGGAGGTCCCAGAGAACAAGTGGTAACAGTATAGTGTTTATTCTTACGTGTGTGTATATATGTTTGGAAGAATGTGAAACCAAAAATTGGATGTCTTTTTACTATATGACATTATAGATCAGTGATTTCCCTGTGCATGTATCATGGTAATATGTTTTGATTCAGTGAAAAATGCTTTCATTTTTTTCAGGAAAACTTGAAAATTATTACCAAGAAAAGACATCACAGAAAAATATCCAGGAAAGTCAAGTGAGTTCTAGGTAAGTTTTATTAGATGTCAGGAATCGTTTATTAGGCTGTAGCTTGTTAAAGCCTGAACTAATGGAATGAGCTAGGCATTTTACTGAGTATGAGTAACCTAGTCAAGAAGAAAGCTTACTTTTAATCATAATCTTGGTAATGTAATTCCCATTGTGAATATGCTGCCAGTCCCAAAAATCTCCTTTTCTGAATGTTAGTATTCACAGTATACAAGAACCTGACTTTTGTGTTCAGGAAACTTGCATAGAAACAGATTGTCAACTCATTTATAGTAAGAAATAGAAAGGTGATGCATTTAGGATTGCTTACTAATGTGAAAAGAATATTTTTCTTTTGTATCTTCATAGGAAGGTTGCGTGGTTAGTATAAATGAAAGTAAAAGTACTTGTATATCCATGTCCTTAAGTATGCCGGTTACCAGTTATTTGGACAGGGATAGAGTTGTCGTCTCATTGCCAATGTGTCTGCTTCTCAGGAAGCCCCTATGCTCTCTGTCAGGATTATTATCTCTTTCACTCTATTGCTGATGTATTACTTTCTACATTAAAAACAATTATACTCCACCACATCCTGCCGCTGTTTCTTGCTGCTGGTAAATAAAATGAATTTAAAGAATTTTAAAATCTAATCTATTGTTGCTTGACATTTAGCTAACTTGTTAGAGTTCTGGGACTGCCTTACTGGCTCTTATCTCTAATGACCTTTATGCAAAACTTTGTTTTAGCTAATAACTTCTTGATAATGATTATAATTTAGTCAAATCTTTATGACTGGAAATCATGAACTAGAACAGATTTTATTTAAGATGCAATTACTTAGAGAAATTAGAAATATTTATTAGAATAATATGAACCATTTTTATGGGAGTAAGCACATACAGATTAAAATGTACAATAACTCATCTGATAAGATTAATAAATTAAGTTCATTTTTCTCTAAATACCTAGAAAATTATGATTCAAGACTATATGTTAGGCCTCGAGTTTTAACATGTACTTTATGAAACTGGTTTAGAAATGGCTCCTAAACTGGCTGCAGATCTTTGAAGGGGTGATTTTTTTTTGGCGTTTGTTTGTTTATTTATTTATAGTTTAAAATACTCTTAATAGCTTGTATTTATGATATATAGTAATAATAATCTGCTTGAGAAATTGTTGTTTATTCTTATCACATCTTGTACGTTTTTACTTTCCTTACCCCTTTCCACCCAGTTGCTACCCTGTGTCCACTTTCCCTCTCCACAAAGTCAGTCTACTTATTTCTTCCATCGTTCTCATAGTTTGTATGGTTTGGATTTCTTATATTAGAAAAACCATGTGATATTTGACCTTCTGTGTCTGATTCATTTTACTAAGCATAATGGTCTCAAGGTATATTCATTTTCCTACAAATGATTCAAATTATCTTTCTTTATGGCAGAGTAATACTCGATTGTGTAAATAAACCACATCTTCTTTATCTGTTCATCTGTTGATGGACATATTGGCTGCTTCCAAGATTTAGCTTTTATAAATTGTGCACTATAACATGAATGTGCATGTACCACTCTTGTGTGATGCCTTTAACTCTTCGAGAAAGATACTCAGAAGAGGTGTAGCTGGATCAAATGGAATATCTACTTTGAACTTTTTGAGTAATCTCCATAATGATTCCCATAATCGTTGAACCAGTTTACAGTCTCACCCACAGTGTAGAGGGACTCCTTTTTCCCCCACAACCTCACCAGCATTTGATGTTTTCTGAGTTCTTGATACCAGCTCTTCCTCCTGGAGTTTGATGCCACTTCGGTGTTGCTTTGATTTGCAGTTTCTCTGATGGCAAAAGATGCCGGACATTTTTTTCATGTATTTATTGGCCATTTGGACTTCTTTTTTCTAAGAATTATTCATTTCAGTTGCCCATTTTTGGTGGGGTGTTTTATTTTGGGGTGTCTTTTTTTTTTTAGTTCTTTAGGTATTCTAGGTAATAGTCCTCTAGCTGAGGAGTAGCTGGCGATTTTTTTCTTATTTTGTTGATTCTTTCTTCATTCTATTGATGCTTACTTTGCTGTGCAGAAACTTTTTAATTTAATATAATCCCCTTTGCTGATTCTTGATGTTCTCTCATATGCTTTGGGTATTTTATTGAGAAAGCCCCATGTCTGTGTCTTCAAGGGTTTTGCCCACTTTTTTCTTTCAAAAAGTTTAGTGTTTCCATTTTAATATCTAGGTCTTTGATCCATTTTGATTTGATTTTGGTACCTGGTGAAAAATTTGGGAGTAATTTCATTCTTAGGCATGTGCCAAACCAGTTTTCCCAGCACCTTTTGTTAAAGTGGCTATCTTTCCTACAGTGTATGCTTTTGGCCCCATTGTGACAGATGAGGTGGCTAAAGGTGCTTGGGGTTGTGTCTGCATCCTTAATTCTGTCTGGTTGATCCACCTCTCTGTTTTTGTGCCAGTGCCATTTGATTTTTATTACTGTTCTTTTGTAATGTAACTTGATGTCCAGTATTGGGATGCCTTTGCCTTTTGTTTTGTTTCTCACCATTGTTTTGGGTATTGTGGGGTCTTTTTTTTTTTTAATACAGCTTTGGATCATTTTTTTTTCCAGTTCTCTGGAAAATATTCTTGGTATTTTCACTGGGATTGCATTGAATCTCTGTATAAATTTTGTTAATATGAACATTTTGACAATGTTGATTCTGCTTATCTAGGAACCAGAATGTCTTTCTATTTTCTAATATTCTCTTTGATTTGTTTTTTAAGAATGCTACCATTTTCAGTATAGAGGTTCTTTACTTTTGTAGCTAGCTTGATTCCTAGATATTTAATTTCCTTTGAGGCTTCGTGAATAGGATTTGTTTTATTATTTCTTCATGTTTTCGTTGTTGCTCTAGAGGATTGCTATTGATTTTTGTGTATTGATTTTATATTGTACAAGCTGGCTGAAAGTTGCTTCTAAATGTCTTCTGGACTAGTTTTTGTGGTCCTCTGTGTAAAGGATCATGTCATTCATCTACAACTGTGGATAGTTTGGCTTCTTCCATTCCAGTGTATGTACCTTTCACTCCATTCTCTTGCCTGAGTGCTCTGGCTAAGGCTTCCAGCACTATGTTGAACAACAGTGGTGAGCGTGGTTACCCTTGGCTTGTGCCTGATTTAAGGTAAAATGATTTCAGTTTTTCCCAATTTAGGATGATCTTGGCAGAAGGATTCTTATGCATTGCTATTAACAGCTTCAGGTAAGATACTTCTCTACTTATTTTCATCAATTGTTTTTATCATGAAAGGATGTTGTGTTTTGTCAAAGGCTTTCTCTGCATCTGTTGAGAAGATCATGTGATTGTGTCCTTCCTGTTTATATGGTATATTACATTAATTGATTGCTGTCTGATGAACCAGCTTGAGTCCCCAAGGATGAAGCCAATTTGGTCATGGTATATAATCTTTAAATAATTTGTTGCATTCTTTTTGCAATATATATCCTTGGTAAGAATTTTTTCATCTATATTCATTAAGGAAATTGGCTTACAGTTTCCTTTCTTTGTTGGGTCAGTCTTTGTGTGGTATTGGGATCAAGGTGATGTTAACTTCCAGGAGGGAGTTTCACAGTGTTTCTTCTCTTTGAATTCTATAGAAAAGTGTGAGAAACATTGTTGTTAAACTCTTCACTGAGTTCTGATAAAATTTGATAGTAAATCCATCAGGTTATGTGATTTTCTTTTTGTAAACTCTTGCTGTCTCTGTTTCTTCTGTTATTATTCATATTTTCAGGGTTTTATATTTTCTTAGGTTAGTTTTGGTACCTTATGTATGTCTAGAGATTAATCCATTTCTTCTGGGTACTCAAATTTATTGGAATATAAAATTTCAAAATAGTTTCTCATAATCCTCTGGATTTCAACAGTATTTGTGATTTCACCTTTTTCATTTCTGATTACATAGGTGTGAAATTTTGTTTCTTTCACTTGGTGAGTTTGGGTAGAGCCTTGTCAGTCTTATCCTTTAACTCTTTGATTCATTGGTTTTTCATATTTTTTTCATTTCAGTTTCGTTAGTCTCTTCTCTGATTCTTACAGTTTCTTTTCTTTTTACTGTTACTGGATTTTTCCTGATATTTTTCTCTAGGACTTTGAGATGCATCATTAGAATATTTATTTGAGATTTCTCTGTTTTTCATATGTGCAATCATAGTTATAAATTTTTCTCTTAGTACTGCTTTCATTGTGTCCCTTAGATTGTGGTATGATGCATTTTCATTGTCATTTGACTTTAGGAAGTGTATGATTTCCTTCTTGGTTTTTTAAGTGATCCATCACTTGTTCAATAAATTTTTTAAAGAAAGGTTTATTTATTTATTGAGATAAGGTCTTGCTCTGTACCCCAGGCTGGTCTTGAACTCACTGGTGTATCCCAGGCTGGCCTTAGACTCTAGACAATCCTCCTGCCTCAGCCTTCTGAGTGCTGGGATTATAGACTTGTGCCACCACACCCAGCTTTATGTGGTGCTGGGGAATTGAATTCAAGGTCTTATACTTGCAAGGAAAGTGCTTTAAGCTTTATGACATTCCTCCAGCCTTAATGTCTATTATTTAATCTTCACATATTTGTATAATTTCTGTAGTTTCTTTTGCTGTTGATTTCCATTTTCATCCTATTGTGATCTAAGCATATACAAAGCATTATTTCAGTTGTTTTGTATTAATTTAATCATGTTTTATGGCTAAGGATATGATCTATTTTGGAGAAAGTCCCATGTGCTGCTGAGAAAAAGGTTTATTGTTGATGTTGGTTAGAACTCTATAGATAATCTGTAAAGTTCATGTGTTCTATGGTGTGATTTAGATCTGATGTTTCTTTGTTGAGTTTTTGTCTAGTTGACCTGTCTATGAGTAGGGTATTGAAGTTCCCTAGTATAATCATGTTGGTGTCTTTTTGATCTTTTATGTCCAGTAGTTTTTGTTTTATGTCATTGGGTGCATATATCTCCCCCCCCCACTATTTTTATTAATATACAGATGTAATACATAGTATTTACAATGAATTTGGGTGTTTCGAACATCTATGTATCACATCGACTTCACAATTCCTTCCCATCTTCTACCCTCCCACCCGCTTCCTGTCCCTTCCCCCAGCTCTGGCTATCACTTCATATGGTTCCAAAGAATGTCTGTGTTCTGGGTTTTCCAAGTCCAAGAAACCATACGGTGTTTAACATATTAATCTTCCATGCCTAAGTCATTTCACTCGTCACCACTCTACCCCAGCTTCCTATTCCTCTAATGGGTTCGCAGTAGTCAAATCTTGATACCTCCTCTCTGAATCCAACCAATCCCTTCATTGGGATATTCACCAAAAGGTTTTTTTCCATATTTTTCTACATCTTTGTTGTTATTGTTAAACCTGGCCTTACCCACCAGTTCACACTAAAAAATAATTATAAGCATGTAGTTCAAAAGAATAGTTAATTTGGGAAAGAAGAAAAAATAATAAATAAATAAAATTCAATTGCCTTATCTGAATACTGGAAGGTGCATATTTGTACATTCACAAGGTCATCTTTACATCAATCAGTTTCCTTAGGATAAACTTTCATTAGTGTGACCTGGTAAGCGAATTGCTACAATAATACAAAGTTAAAACTATATCACATTGCTACATTAAGTTAACTTAAATCTATACCACATAAATATACTTAAAGCGACACCCATATAGGCATATTTAGTTATTTCTTGATTTCCTAACTTTCATATCTTATTTACTCATATTTCACTGATTACTAACCTACTTTTTTCTCAGTTCCTTCTCCTCTGGCTGGTGTCACTTTTTCTCTGGGGTCATCGGTGTTGCTGGTCTCCCTTTTGCTGTCCAAGTTTCCTTTAAGTATTTTCTGCAATACTGCTCAGTGGCTGCAAATTCCTTTAAACTGTCTCTGTCATGGAAAGTTTTAAGTTCTCCCTTTAAGTTAAAAGATAATTTTGCTGGATATAGCAGTCTTGGCTGGCATCTATGTTTTTTTAGTGCTTGGATGATATTGCTCCACGATTTCCTTGCTTTTAGAGTTTGGATTGAAAAATCTGCCGTTATCTGATGGGTTTATCTTTGTAGGTCACCTTCTGTTTTTCTCTTACTGCTTTTAGTATTTTTCTTTTTGTGTTGGGTTTCTACAATTTTAATTATGATGTGTCGTGATGAGGGTTTCTTCTGATCAAAGTTGTTTGGTGTTCTATATGCCTGCAAAAGTTCCATGTTCATTTCTCTTCTTAAATTTGGGAAATTTTCTTCCATTATTTCATTAAACATGTCCTTTAAGCCTTTTGTTTTGTCCTCAGTCTTCTCCTCGATTCCCGTAATTCTGAGGTTATTTCTCCTTGAATCATCTATCAGTCGTTGTAATGATTCACTTTCTTTATTTACTTTGTATTCTTCATGGCCTGTATATTGCAGCTTAGTCACTTTATTTTCTAGGTCTGACATACTATTCTGAAGTTGTTTAAAGTGGTTGCTTATTATTACCTGTGTGTTTTTCATTTCCTGAATATCTGCATTCAATTTTTCTATATCTCTGTTGTGTTCTTCTCTAATTTCTTCTTTTGTCTTCATTATCTTCTGGTATATTTTTTCTCTGGTCTCCTCTAGTTGCTTTTCAAGGCTTGTTTTTTGCTTATCTATGTATTGGTGTAGCTCTTCTGCTGTCTGTTTAATTTCCTGCTTTAATTCTTGTTTTAATTGACTGAATTTCTGGGCCCAGAAGTTGTCATCATTTTTGCCATATTCATCTTTATTTACCCAGACTTCATCTCCTGGGGTTTCAGGTCTTTTTGTAGGAGATGGGTGCCTGCGCTTCCCCAATTCTTCTCTGGTCTCCTCTAATTTCAAGGCTTGCTTTATGCTTAGCTAAGTGTTCTTGTAGTTCTAGCGCTGTCTGATTTATTTCCTTCTTTGCTTCCCGGTTTAACTCCACCTTCAGTTCCTCTTTTAATTCACTGACTATCTGGGCCCAGAGGTTACCATCATTTTTGTCCTTTTCTTTGGGTTCTGCAATTTCAGCACCCCTTGCACCCTTCCCTGGGGAATCAGATCTTTTTGTATAAGATTTGTTACCACGTTTCCCCATGGTACTGCTACCTCTGACTGTCTCTGGTGTGCAGGAAAAGTGAATGGCTCCTGCTGACGTCACTGCCTGAGACGGCTGTTGAGTCCCGTTTCTCATCTGGGATCCCGGGACCTTTTCTAGGGGGAGCGCACACTGCGTTTGTAGTACACACACCCGCGGGTCGGTGCTTCTGAGGCTGGGGCCACCCGCAGCCAATGATTCCCACTAGTCTGGGTCCGCGCTTACCTCGGGCTGAGGTTCTGGCCTCCAGACCTTGTTTGTGATCTGTGGGTCCCGGAGGCGTGGGGCCGCGCCCCAGTCAGCTGCTTCTGACCTGCCCACACCCTCTTCTCCCATTGTTGTGTGCTCTGTCCTCTCCCAGCTCCATTCAGTCAGATGTTACCGTCCCTGGGAGCATATCTCTGTCCGCTGCTGCCTGCTGTTTGTCGGCTGTGGCGGCTTCCTGGACTGCGGGGATTTATTTTTTTTTTTCTCTCCGGTTTTGATGATCCTTCGGCGTTTCTGGCCTCCCGCTGGTCCCCTTTCAGTTTCTGGGGATGCGCCTCTCTTTCCTAGCTACACCAAACATGCTTTTTCTAACTATCTTCTTGTTAAGTGAGTTGATGAGGAGCCTTTGTGCAGTGCTGTTACTCAGCCACCATCTTGACTAGAACCCCAGGTGCATATATCTTTATAATTGTAAATTATTCCTATTGGACTTAGCTTTTACCAGCATATAGAGTCCATCTTTGTCTCTTTTAATCTGTTTTTCTTTGTCTCTTTTAATCTGTTTCTGTTTTAATCTGCAGTGTCTGAGAATAGTACAGCTACCTCTTATTTCCAGGCTCCAGAAGCATGGAGTATTAATTTCTATCCGTTGCCTTCAGATTGTGTGCTTCTTTGTGGATGGAGTGTGTCTCTTGCAGACAGAAAGGTTTGTGTTTTGTTTTTAATCCAGTCTACCAGTTTGTCTTCGGATTAGCTCAAGACCATTAGCATTGAGAGTAATTATTATAAGATTTTTACTTCATCCTGTCATTGTCTTGTTTTTCTGGAATTTTTGTTACACTTTCTTTTATGATGTTTTCTTTTCTCGAAGCTCTTTGGTGCTGCTTTTCTTTCTATGCCTCTTTCAGATTCCTTTAAGCATTTTCTGTAGTGCTGGGCTAGTGGTTACACATTTAAGGGTTTTCTTTTTTGTCATGAAAATTTTTACTTCTTCAGTTTGCAGAAATACTGTTGCTGGAGACAGCAACGTGGGTTGTTGATACTGCTTTCTTTTGAAAGCTTGCAAGATTTCGTTTCATGATATCTTGGCTTTTAAGGTTTTCATTGAGAAATCTGCAGGTATTTGGATTGGCTAATAATATCTGTTTTTCTCTTCCTGCTTTTAATAGTCTGTGTTCAATTTCTGAGGTTTTGATTATGATGTGCTGTGGAGGGGTTCTTTTCCAGTTAAGGTTATTTGGTGTTCTGTAAGCTTCTTCTACATGAATATTAACTTCTCCCAAAATTTGATAATTTTCTGCCGTGGTTTCAGTGAATGAATTCTTTACGCCTTTGGTGCTGTCTTCTGTTCTTTCTCTCACACCCACGGTTCTCAGATTGGTTCTCGGAATCGCCCCACAGCTGTTATATCCCCGCTACTTTGTTCATGTCTTATTTTGTCGTTTTTTTTTTCGGATTGCATCATTTGATCTGTCAACCATGTCTTCACAGTCTGAAATTCTGTCCTCATAGTATCCAAGCTGTCTTCCCCTGCTGTCTTCCCTTGATTTCACATGCATATTTTGTATTCTGAAATTTACTTAGATTCATTTTCAGGTTTCCCACTTCTTTACCAAATGTTATTTTATATCATTCATTGCATTGTTTATCTTAGCCAGCTTTTTATTCATGTCTTTTATAAACTCAGTAAACTTTGTATTCATTAGGACTGTTAATTTGTTTAGTAAATTCCTCTTTAAGCTCATTAATCTTTTCTTGCCTTGCATTTGTTTAAGTATTTCTTGTTTGAACTTTTGACTGTTTTGTCCTCTTAGATTTTTTCTCTCTTTCCTATGAGCTCCGCTATTTCAGGGCCATGGCATTAGCTTCCTGGGTCTCAGGTGTTTCTGCTTATGTCCTCTTGCCTTATCTTTCCATGATTCTTTTTGGACTTTTATTTGTTGTTGTTTTTCTTTCTTTCTTTCTTTCTTTCTTTTTTTTTTTTTGACCAGTCTTGCTCTGCGTTTCAAGTTGTTCCTGAACTCACTATGTAGCCCAGACCAGCCTCGAACTTGGGCCTTAAACTCACAACAATCCTCCTGCCTCCGTCTCTCAAATGCTGGGATTGCAGGCATGTACCACCATGCCCAGCTTTATGTGGTGCTGGGGGAATCGCACTCAGGGCCTTGAGCTTGCTAGGCAAGCGCTGTAACCTCTGCACTCTTCCTCCAGCCCGTCCATGGTGCTGAAGGAATTCACTTTAATGGCCTAGCCACTGGCATTTCTTTGAATGTGTGTGAAGTTGTGTGGGAGGAGACAGAATCCCACTTCCCACTGAGTTCTATGGTGGGAGTAGGCAGTGAGGGAAATATAATTGTCCAGTTGCTTCCAAGATGTCTTGTTTATTGCCAGCCACTCTGCAAAGTTCTCTGGTCTGTTCTGGCTTCTGCCTCCTGAGGGTGGAGCTCTCTAATTTCTATAGCCTGTTCTCACTAGCACCTGAACTAGTTAGGAGGTTACTGGCCTTTCTCTGTTCTGTGCAACTGTGTCTAATGCCATTTTCTTGCTACACACTGGATAAGGGGGTCCCCAGAATTCCTGGTGTAGAATCCACCTGTGGCTTTTTAATTTTTTTTTTTTTTTAACCTAAAGCAGTTCAGACTTGGGCTCTTTTCACAGTGGTTCCTGCCTATGTCTTTTCATGTGTGTTGCTGCCATGAGCTGCTTCCGCTACTGCTGTCTGTTCGCTGGTGCTCATGGCCCTTCATAGGCAGCCTGGGATGGCTTCCTGGGATGACATGTTCTTCTAATGTATCCTTAGGGTTTCTAACTTTCCCAGGGCCTCTTTTAAATTCCTGGAGGTCTCCTCCCTCTCTAAGCGAAGTGACTCAAGTAGTATTTTTTTTTTTTTTAACAATATCTTGACTTTTTGGGTGAGACTGAGAGAATCCATTGAGTAGGACTTCTACTTTGCCACCATCTTGTCTGGAAGCCTGAGGTTTTTAAATTGTAGAATGCAAAGTTCAACCCATATATAAATAGGTTCTTTGGCATGGAACTTATTATGCATCTTTATTTTAAAAAGCTTCCACTACACTGTTCTGAAGCCAAGTTTTGAAGTTACGATTTAGTAAAGTATCTTTCTAAGAGAATAAATCAAGCTCTAATCATGTCTTATTTATGACCTCTAGATGTAATATTCCTTTGGAAGAATTGTGGAATAAACAATCATGGGACTTTAGACTCAGTGAGGTAAGACATATTGTCATGTTATATTTTAATTACATTTTTTTGTGTTATATCATGTTTTAACTTACCTTGATTTAAGAGTAACTTTATAACTTTTAGACAATCTCATATTTTCTTATAGTGGAAAATTATAAGTTCAGATATAAGAATATACACTCTTTTTCAGAAGCTATAATGCTCTTTGAGACAAACCAATATAAATACCAAAATAAATAAATGTTTTGTACAAAAATTGTAAAGCTTCATCCAAGATAAAAATGGTTTAGATTTTAATCTGTTAATTGTGGAAATATTCACACATTTAAGAATATTGAATATATTGAATATAATGTATATAATGTTATAACCCTTTTTCATAAAAAGGTGGTAGTTGTTGTAATATTAAAATTACTTTGTAGGATAAGATTCTTAAAATATGAATAAACTCAGGTTACCTATATATGTAGAAAGTTGGCAATTTGAACGTTGCTAGAGCTAGTCAGAAAAAAAAATGTTTCAGTGAAGCCTGAAAGGAAATTTGGTTCTATGGAATAGTTGCTTGGGAAGAGTAGGTATGGGGTTTTACATTTGTGATAGTTGGATGGTCCCAGAGATATAACAGAACTACACCTTTTAGGATGAAGTTTTAGGGTCTTACAAAGAACAAAGGCAGGATTCACCGTACACCATAGCAGAGGAGAAAAGGAAAAACAGGCTGGGCCAGGCTACACCTGTCTGCTGGGTAGACAAACTCAAATATAGGTACCAGTTTCTACTGAGAAAGAATTTTTGAAGTCACAGAAGGATTATGTCAAACAGGTAAACAAAACCAAACCTCTTAGATGTTGATAGCTGAGAATGGACAGGAAGTGGTAGTTTCATAATCTTTTGTTAGAGGTAAGATAGAGCAGAAGGAGGGTCTGATTAATTTTAAAGAAGAATAAGATTGAAATATGATTGTTCAGAATAATAATCTTTAGAGAAATGATCATACATAGAAGACCTTAAAATTTAAAAGGTACCATAAAAGTGGTGATATCATAAAAGGAAACTTTTATCAAGGTGGAGAAAATGAAATACAAATTTTACATAAAATGTAAGAAAGGAAACCTGCTTAGCAATTAATATATCAAATGTGAAAGAGCTGAATTTTCTTACTGAGTTTCACAGAACATCAAATTGAAAAGAAAAATTATGCATTTTGTAGGAAACATCTGGAACATAATAAGGTTTAAACATAAAAAAGACAGCGAAGATATCTATCTGTATATAAAATAACAAAAATATGGTATATTCAATTAAAAGCCCATTCAGGAAGGAGAAGAATAGGAAAGAGAGTTACTGATCATAGCAACCGTGAGATCCTGCTAGACAGACACTGAAGGCTTGCTGTCCTGAAGAGGGCATTCCTTGCGACCTATTTGTCTGGTGGGAGTGGTGGTTGCTTCAGAAGTAAGCATCAAACTCAGGGCATTCAAACTCAGCTGTATCCCCAAGCTCTTTTTTTTTTTTTTAATGTTTTATTGAGATAGTCTCACCAAGTCACCAAATTGCCCAGGCTAGGCTTACCCTGTGGTTCTTGTGCCTCAGCTTCCCAGAGTGCTGGAATAACAGGATGCCCCTCCATGCCTGGCCTTCTTTGTTATCTGTCACAAATAAATTTGAAGTGGATGTTGGATTGCATGCAAGCCTTGTAGTGTGTATAGCTTTCTTAGCTAATCAGTTAACCTAGTGTGATACCACCACTATTAAAATTCCCACAATCAGAAATTAAATCACATGTCCAGACCAACTTCAAGGGAGGTTTGAAGAGTATTGTAGCCACGGGTCCAAGAAGAAAGATAGGAATCAGGTTTGGTGAAATGCTAGACAGTTTCTCCTTTATCTTATCTGTCAATATAAATTAAGTCCATACCCTACTAGCAGAGAATATTGCAAACATAATTCATGTAGCAGGCCATAAATCTAAGAAGTTTTGCAAAGGAGAGGTTATTATCCATGTTTTCCAATCAAATTCAGTAAAATTTGAGGGCTGGTGGAGTGGCTGAGCAGTTAAAGCACTTGCCTAGCCAGTGTTTAGGCACACGCTAAATACTTGAGTTTGATTCCCCAGCATGACATAAACCTGGGTGTAGTGCCACATGCCTGTGATCTCAGCACCTGGGATGCTGAAACAGGAAGATTGCTGTGAGTCCAACACCATCCTGGGCTCCGTAGTGAGTTCAGGACCAGTTCTGGGCTATAGAGCAAAAACCTGTCTCAAAAAAATTGAAATTAATCAAGAAAAGTGCTTAACCTCTTACGGGCTTAAAAATACATGAAAATAAAAATTACAAAACATGTAGAAAGTGATGAAAATCAAACCGATGTTTAGCTTTGTAGAAAATTTGTTCTTATCAGCTTTTACTATTTATTTAAATGACTAAAAAACAAAAGATGTCTATCTAACATCAGGAAAAGAATAGCAGACCATGCTCCCAAAGTGCTTTAGTGTCTTTCCTCAAAAATTAGCTATGATTACTTGATGCCTTTCCATTTTGGGTCAGAAAATCATTTCGTAGCAAATTTCTTATTCTGTTCCTTGCTATTTCTCTATAACAGTCTAAAATTCATTTTGTTGCTAACAGACTAATTAGTCTTTTTGAAACCAACTTTGTTGAATTAAAATGTGACAAAAAGGAAAAGTGGTATAGATTGAGTTGATAGTTACTGATAAAGCAGATGTAAGTTGCTATTATTTTGTATACTGGGGAATTGTTAAAATTTTGATCTTTTTTTCTAGATTCTGTTGAGAGGAGAAACACGTTCTGTAAAAGGCAGGATGACACCAACTAAGACAATCTGTCAGTATAACTGTGTAAATGAATCTCATTCTTTTTGAAGATTAAAAATTAAGTAGAAATCAATTAAATGTTGTGTTTTTAAAGTCCTTAACAACAAGTAAATATTTCATAGATATCTTAGTTTATACTAGTAATGTAGTTAACATTTGAAGATTACTTTTATGTTTTATAAAGTATTCACAGTGAATACACATAATGCAAATGTACAGCTTAAGAAATAGAAAATAACAAGTAGGTACTGTGCCTTTGGAAATATGTTCAATTGCGTTTCCTGTACTGCCACCTAGAGGTAAGTATTATCCTGATTATTGTGTGTGTGATGTTTGAACACAGGCTTTTCCATTAGATTTTAAAAAAAACTTTCTGCATATTGAAGAAACTCTGTATCTATTCTGAAACTTTTTTCCACTAGTTTTGTACTTTGGGGCTCATCACTTGGATACTTTCGGCTCTACTATACAGATTCTGTATTATGAATGAGTTACTATTTATGCTTCTTCTAGCAATGGATATTTAATTTTTCTAAGTATTTTGCTCTTGGATGCTCTTGATATTTCTTTTGGTACACATGTATAAAAAGTTTCCTCAGGACACTATTTTTAGGACAAGAGTAGCCAGGTCAGAGGATATGAACATGTTTTACCCCTTTAAGATAGTGTGTAATGACTGTCTGAAATATTGATGCCTGCTTAACCTCCCTCTGCCAGGAGGTGGTGGTCTCAGTCACAAGTTCCAGAGTTAGTATTTCAGTCTTTTATCCTTGTTGGTCATTTGATATCTTGTACTTTTATATCTCTCTGATTACTAGTTAGGTTAACTGGCCACCTGTGCTTCATCTGTGAACTACGTTTTATGTCTCTTGCCCATGATACTATAGGAGGCTTTGTTTTCCCTATTTGATGTGTGTTTTATATGGCTGCATCTAGCTGCTGTATTACATTTTCTGCATCTTGGGTGCTAACTCATTGCAGGCTTAGGTTAGCAAATACAGTATTTATTTGAGTGATCTTTTCATTGTATACTGAGTTTGTAGATAAAAGTTTTGTATTTAGCTAGCATGTTTCAGGCATTTTGTGCTAGTTTGGTTCTTCAGATTATTCAGTATGCTAGAATACCTAGAAAGCTGTGTGGACTTTGTTAAATTTAATTTTTAAAAATAAGTAAAACATTAGAGTGGCTTTTCATGTTTCCTTCAATAAATGGACATTTTTGGTGGCTTATCACTGCAGTCCATTTTTCTCCCTAAATAGAGCATAAAACATAAAAACATATACTTAGCTATGAATCTTCTGTACATTTTCATTCCAAATATATATAAGTGAATTTAATAAAATACCTTCTAGAGTCCTCCATGTTAGTATTAGATATTTTTCATCATTATTTATTATTTGTAATTCCACCATTTGACAATTTAGCCAGCCAGTATGTGTTATTTCACAGCCTCCTCACTGGGGGTTAGGGTCAAATTTAGGAATTCTTGTGATTCTGAGACAGATAAATAGAAGTTTTAGTTTGTAGTTCTTTTTCTGTCTGTGAAGTTAAGTGCCTTTAAAAAATGCCCTGTAACATCTTTTCTTTTTCTGTAAACTCCATTCATGTCTTTTGACTAAATGGGTTTTGCTTTTTCCTTTGATATTTGAGTTCTTTTTAGTCTGTTAGAAATTTAGAACAATTTGAGGTTATGGAAAATTACAGAATTACAAAAGTACAGAGAATTACAGCACTTTGGGGGTTGCAGAAGGTAGAGGGTTTTTTTTGTAGCACCTTTGCATTTGATACAGTTAATTACAGAAAGTATGGAAGCTTAACTCATACAGCACACACATAACTTGAAAAGCATGAGCACCACAAAATGGAGTCACTCTAGTCATAATAAGAAGTCTGGATTTTTTCCTCACCATTTATATATATATGCAGTACATAAATGTTTATAATGGACTTGAGTATTTTTTGTCCATATATATCATATCAATATCCCTTCCCCAACCCACTTTTGGCCCTCCCACACCCTCCCCATCCCGCTGTAACTCCTACTATTACACTCATTTTGTTCTATAGCATGCCTGTGTTCTGGGTTTCCTAAATCAGAAAATGAAACGTTTGACGTATTTAATCTTCTGCATCTGACTTACTTTACCATTTAAATCACCACTTACTTAGCTAATATTCCCACCCCTAGAATGGGGTTCAGTGCCCATATCATGATGCCTCTTCTCTGGGGCCAGCAGGGCCCTTTTTGAGGGGGAAGGTGATATGCCACAAGTTCTTTTTTTGTAAATTATATCTTTGTAGAGATTCTTCAATATGGCTTCACCCTCCAGTTCACATTAAAAAAGAACTATAACTATAAAATCTGTAAAGCTAGAAAATGTGAGAAAGAAAAAGGAGAAGTTAAATTTCAAATTCCTTAGTTGAGTACTGAAAGGTAAATGTTTGTACATTCAAAAGACATTCAGGCTGTCATTGCATCAATCAGTTTTCATAGGATAATCTTATATCCAAAGCCAAATGAGTGAATTCATAATGTTGAATATAATTATAATTACTATGTTTTGTAAACTTATATACTATTGAAAATAATTATGGGGGAGGATTCACAGATTTTATGAAACAACTGTTTTAGAAGGATACCAATCAAATGATTCAAATACCAATCTATTTTTTTTTAACTTTCTCTTTAGGTGTTTCCTTTTCTCCATGGTTGGCTTTTTTTTCTGTTTTTGTTCTTTTGTTTGTTTGGTGCTGCTTATCTCTCTGCTTCTCTCAAAGATTCCTCCAAGTATTTTCTGCAGTGCTGGGCTAGTGGCCACAAATTTCTTAAGGAATTCTTGAACAGAAATGAGAAATTATTACTTCTCCTTCAATTTTCAAAGATAATTTTGTTGGATGCAACATCCTGGGTTAACACTTGCTATTTTTAAAGCTTGAAAGATCTTCTCCAGGCTTTCCTAGCCTTTAAAGTATTCCTTGAGAAGTCTTCAGTAATTCAAATGGGTTTGCCTTGGTAGAATAATGTCTGTTTTTTCTTGCTGCTTTTACTATCCTCTCTTTATATTATATTTCTGAGGTTTTGATTATAATATGTCATGGTGAGTCTCGTTGCTGGTTGAGGTTATTTGGTGTTCTATAAGCTTCTTGTACCTGAAAGTTAATTTCTTTTTCTAGAGTATGGAAATTTTCTTGCACTGTTTTAGTGAGTAAATTTTTTATACCTTTGGTACTGTCTTCTGCTCTTTCTCTCACATCCATAATTCTGAGATTGGTTCTCTTTGAATCATCCATCAGCTGGTGTATCCAGCTACTTTGCTCATTTCTAACGTTGGAGTCATGCCTGACTATATCATCTGTGTCCTCAGCCTTGTCTACAAGGTCTGAAATTCTGTCCTAATAGTATTCTATTCATCTTCTCCTGCTGTCACATATAATTTTCATGTCCTCAGTCTCATCTAGATTTCTTTTTAGATTTTTCACTTCTCTATCAAAATGTTCCTTCATATCTTGCATTTCTTTATTTACCTCAGCCAACTTTTTATTTGTGGCTTCAATATGCTCAGTGAGCCTTGTTTTCCACTAGGACCATTATTTGCTAAGTAAGATCCTCTTTAAGCCTGATGGTCATTGCTTGCATTTCTTTGAGAATATCTTGCTTACACTAGTTATTTGACTCATTTTTTGCTTTTTGACTTCCTTCCCTATGAGTTCCACTATTTCAGGGCCCGTGACATTAGTTTCTGGGGTCTTGGGCATCTCTGTGGGTACCGTGTTGCCCTGTCTTCTTTCCATGTTTCTGGTATTAGAGGACTTCACTTTAGAGGCTTAGCCGAGAGGTTTCTTTGACTGGCTACAACGGTGTGTGCTGGGGAGCCACAATTCCTCTTTGTTCTCTGTTGGGAGTAGGCAGTGGAGGAGGACCTAACAGTCTGATGGATTCTGAGGTCTTTTGTTCACCCCAGGCCCCTCAGCAAAGCTCTCCTGCCTGTCCTGGCTCCCCTCCTCCTGTGGCAGGGCTCTCCACCATCAGAGGTGTGCCACTACACTGAGCCATTCAGGAGTACGGTGGCCTTGTTTTCTTCTCTCTGCAACTGCCTCTTGTGCCAGTTTCTTCCTAGGCACTGTTTAAGGGTGATCCCCAAAGCCCTGATGTGCTCATCTGAGCTGTCTTTTTTCCTAATCAGTCTGGTCTTGGGCTCTTTATTTTATTTTATTTTTTTTTAATGGCTTGTGTTTATGTCATTGCCTGTTATGGATGCCAAGCACTGATTCTGCTCTGGGCTCCAGGAGGCCTTTTCTAGGAGGAGAACACATTGCATGCGTCATATGCACTGTCTGCAGGTTTGTTTTTCAGGGGCTGGAGCAACCAGCTGCTGACAATTTCCACTTCTCCTGGATTCGTGCTTACCTCAATCTGAGGTTCTGGCCTCTGGGCTTTCCTTTGTATATGGTCTGTGGATGCTGGCAGCTCTGGACCACACCAAGTAAGCTGTTGTTTTTCTCCACTTCTGATACGATTTCAGGATTTCTGACCTTCCCATGGCCTCCTGTTACTTGCTGAGGCGCTGCGTCCTCTCCCAGCTCAGTCAGATGTTCCGGTCTTCACGTGAGCTTTCCTGTCTGTAGATGCCTGTGGCTCCCAGCTTTCTAGGCTTTTTTTTTTCTCTCTCTACTTTTGATGTTCCTTTGAGATTTCTGAGATGTTCTGGCCTCCTTTCAGTTGTTGGGGTGCTTTGACCAGTCCTAGCTACATTGAACACATGTTTTATGTCTAAATTCTCAACTTTTTTGAGTCGATAAGGAGATACTGTGCAGCTCTGTCACTTGGCCACCATTTTGACCTGGAAGTCAACAAGTCTGGATTTTAATGACACCATCACATTTACTTTTTATTTTTTAAAAGCCCCCCTTTCCCCTCTCTATAGTCTATTTTTATATAAGCTTTTAAAATAATTTGAAAAATTGCAAAAGGAACATTTTTACTTTTTGTTAGGGATCTGTAAAACGTATGTATTAATGTAGTATGAGCTGTCACTACCTAAGAACATGAAGTATCTTTCCATTAATTCACAATACATTTTTTTTCCTATTAAGCATTTTCTTTACCTTTCTTTCAAATGGATTTTGCATGTTTGTTTAATTAGATTTATCTGTAGATGTTTTGGTGTCTTTGCTACTACTCTAGTGTAAATATAGCCCACATTTCTTTCTCTATCATGTTTTCAGGGTGTCTTTAAGTTTCTCTTTACCTATGTCTCATCACTTTACAATTTTTATTCTTTCTATGACGTCTACTGTCCTATCTAATTTTGTGACTTTTGAAAAAAAAAATCTTTCCCTACTAAAAGATTAGGAGGGCTTTGAGGCATATAGCCCTTGATTCCTAGTAACCATCACAGAGCCTTACCTGAAGTAGGTGACTGGCGTCAAGCCGAGTTCGCGTTTCCATCAGCCTGTCTTTTCCTGTGCTGTGGCACAAAGACACTAATTCTTGTTCATGACTCAGTTCATGGGAACTGTACACTGAATGAGGCTTCATAAAAAAAATGCTCTTAAGGGCTAGAGGAATAGTTTGGTAGGTAAAGCCCTTCCTTGCCTGTCCAGCTCAAAGCCCTGAGATCAGTTCCCCAGCAGCACATAAACTGAATGTGATGGTGCACACCTGTAATCCCAGCACTCAGGAGGCTGGGACATGGGGATTGTCTTGTGTTTGAGGCCAGCCGGGGCTCCATTGTGAGTTCAGGACCAGCCTGCACTACAGAGCAAGACCTTGTCTCAAAAACAAAAACAAAATGCCCTTAAATTATCAATGGTTAGTAAATTTCCTTTTTGCTTTCTTATGCTATGTTTTCTGCTGTCAGAAAGGACTTGCTCTTTGGGCTGAAATAAAGGGGTCAGAGTTTAGCTAAGTTCTTTTTGCCTCTCAGCTGTCTGAAGTTAAATTCTGTTGCTGATGTGAATAAATAGTGCTTGAAATTTCATTGCATATAGAAAGACGTGTGACTTGGTGTATGTCATTGCTCTGCCTCCCACTGTCTCTTGCTTTCCTTGGTAGGAACCTATTTCATAGTGAGTGAGAGGACAAGAATAGTGGACGCTGCTGTTTAACTCTGAAGTGGTTAAGTGGGGAGTCCTGACCTACTTCACAAGCACTTTAAAGACTTTTCAATCATAAGATAACATAGTAAGCAGATAGTCAAAGAACATAATATTGGATTCATTGCATAGATTTTTTTTCATAGAAATTTGATTGCAAATCAGCTTTCACTTCCTGAATTAGCAAATATTTGATGTGTTGGGACTTAATAAATCAGGTTTGTTCCTCCATTCCTAATGGTTGACACTTTAAATTATTTAAAAATGGTTTACTTGTTGGAAAACATCAATCCAGTTTTCTCTATTCTGTTTTTTCTTCTTCTGTATTCTCATTTTATTGTATAGATACAAATTTTTTAATAAAAATCTTTTAAGGGTAATTGCTTATATTCTGTCAGGAATGCAAAGTACCAACTATACAAACTTTAACTAATTTGTCACATTTTAAAGTGATTTTTGCTTTCTTTGTTATATGTTTTCTTAGAAATATTCTCTGTGTGTCTTTTGGACTATTAATAAATACCATTTTTCATAAATAAACCTTTATTTTCAGGTGTTGACTCTTCACTGGATAGTCAGTCTCCCAGTTACTCTCCAAGGCCAACAGATAGTTGTTTCAGTTCAAGTCCAGAGATGGTCAGTTATGCTCTTTTTGCAGTTTATTACCATATGTTGTATTAGTTTAAAATAACTTTTTTCATAGTTTAATTTTATGTTATGAGCAATAATTGAGCCAATAAATAGGAAATGTGAAATAGTAAATAGTTATGAAATAATTCAAAATATTTTAAAAAAGTGATTACTTATTGACATTTATATAAAAATAATGAATTCATTCTTTACTAAATTCTCTTACCAATACTTGTATAAATATGCATTTGCCTATATATGTAACATGTAAACTGTATGTAATAGGTATATAGTGTAATATTTCTCTTAAAAGTTTCTTTAAACAGAACTCAGAATAATTGGAAAAATAAAACAAATATACATTTCAAAAGAAAGTCTTAAAGTGTATAGAAGAAAACTGTACAGTATTATTAGAGACTAAATTCTGAGTAATTGGAGTGACATTCTGAGTGGGATGCTGCATTTCTAATTAATTATATGTTTAAGGAGAATTCTTCCATCTTCATGTCTTCTGCCTTTCATCCCTACTTTGTCATCCTGACCACTTTTGCATCTTGCTGTCTTGATGAAAATATAAAATTCATTTCTCTGTGAATTCTGTAATGGCTTTCTCCACTTCTCTGCCCTTCTCCCTTCGTAGATGTGTTCAGGGTTTGCTACAGGACTTTCTTTTATTAATCTGCACTTTAAAGTGTTCATGATGTCCTATATACTCCAGTGACATCACCTACTGTCAGCAGTATGACTTTGGTCCTGGTCCTGATTAGATGTTCAGTTTCCTGTTCAGTGTATCTCCTTGGATACCTCACAGAATCCTTATCTCGTCACATGTCAAGCTGAGTTCCTACTGCTGCTTCCCCAAGCGGGTCTGCTCCATGCTTCTCATACCAGGAAATACCTTCTAGATCTTCCCAAGTGTTCGTGTCGTAAATCTCGTGCAGTCGTTCACACTGACATCACTTTCCTGTGTCATCTGCCTCCCCCAACCACATTCATCTCATCTGTCACCTCTGTTGTGCTTCCAGAATAAACTGCAGAGAGATCCACTTTAGTTAGGTTCTGACAGTTGTACCATTGTCTTGTTTTTAAACTGTTGTGGATAGGGGCTGGAGGAATGGCTCAGTGGTTAAAGTGCTTGCCTAGAAAACACAAAGTCAAGTGCTAAGTACCAGAGTTCGATTCCCCAGCACCACATAAGCTGGGGGTGGTGGTGCATGCCTGTAATCCCATCACTTGGAAGGCTGAGGCAGGAGGATTGCCACAGTGAGTCCAGGGCCATCCTGGACTACAGCGTGAGACCGTATCAAAAATAAATGAACAGACAAAAAGTATATAGGCCAGCCTGGCCTCCATAGTGAGTTCAGGACCAGCCTGGGCTATAGAGCGAGACTCTGTCTCAAATAATTAATTAATTAATTGTGGACAAACTACATTCCTGGTCCTTTTTTTTTTTTTTTTTTTTTTTTTTAGTGCCTGGGATTACCGGTGTGGGCCGCAGTGGCAGCAGCGGGTTCCTGTGTCACTTCCGCATTCAGACTCTCCCTAGTGGTGCTGCCCTGTGTGTGTGCTCCTGGCTCACATCTCCCCTTCCTTCTGGTGCTCGTCCTTTCTTGGTCACGTACATTGAAACTTCACTCTCTTTACTTTGTCCATCTTTTCTTCTGCTTTGGGGGCCTTTATACCTTATTTCCTCCACCCAGTCCCTTTTCATTCGTTAGATCTTAGCTTAAATGCAGTGTTGGTTCTCCAGTGTAAATTAGGCCTTACTTTCCAGGTGGCCCTATTAGTTCTTCATAATGTTTTCTCGGTTTGTAGTTATATCTTCATGTATTTGACACATTTTCATTCCTGCCCATTATGTGTCCAAGAGAACAGAGACCATTCATTTCATGCCCGTTTCAGGTGCCATTCAGTAAACAATCCTTGGTTGAGTGACTAATTCTGGTGAGCTTGCCATCTCCACCTTGTGTCCATTCAGTTCTAATGCGATTTCTTAGACTGACTTCCACTGTTGCAGTGCTGATCAGCTAAGCCCTGCACTCCATTTTAGTTTTTCTATATTAACTTTGCTTCTGCTTTTTTAGTTTGAATAAACTGTACTTTTTAATATGAAATTTTAACAAAAAGTTATTTTCATCAGTATTAGTATAAATGATACTTTTGTCATGTACTTAAAAAATCAAGCTTAGCAAATTGAAATCTAGGCCTGTTAAAGATCCTTAAAGTTAATCTTTCTAGATAATAATTGAGATATTTCATGATATTTAACTTTCCTTATTTTTCTATTAACTGGTATTTCCTTTATGTTAGCTCAGTAGGATATAGTGTATCTTTCATGAGGTGGGCCCATACAAGCTATACAGTAAATTCTTTTAGTTAATGAGTCAATGAATGAATAATAAAAATTATACAGATTGGCTGCTCTCTTCAAAGATATTATGTTTATCCACCCTTTTATGTATGTATGTATTTATTTAGAGACAGAGTCTTATTTTGTAGCCTAGGCTGGTCCTGAATATCCAGCCTTTTTAATGATTGAAGAGGGGGTTGGAAGAATAACAGAATGATTGAAGTACTTGCCTAGCAAGCGCAAAGCCCTGAGTCCAATTCCTATAAGCCAGGCGTTGTGGTGCAAATCTGTAATCTCAGCACTTGAAAGGCAGAGATAACAGGATTGCGGTGAGTCCAAGGCCAGCCTGGGCTGTGTAGTGAGTTCAGGATAAGCCTGGGCTACAGAGAGAGACCCTGTCTAAAAAAATGATTAAAGAGTTTGTTGCATGTTATTTCTTTGTGAAAAGTTAGTGGGATGATGAAGCCTATAACTATGGGTACTGAGGAGACAAAATTACTCTTCTCTTTTTTAGCTGTAGTACATTGTTGGTACAAGAATTATTATTACTGTTCTTGCTATTTTAAAATCTGTAACCTGCTGGGTCAAGGGATAAGATTTGCTTTCTCATCTGCTTCGATTTATAATCTGCCAAAGTTTTTTTTTCCATTTTTAGCAGTTTCTTATAACATGAATTTTAAAGATGCGGGCTTTGAAGTGATTGACTTTTCAAGTTTTAAGTATTATTTAAAGCAAGTTTATTTAATTTCTTTTAGCCATCTTCAGATGAAGATCAAGGATTTCAACGAATTGAAGACTCAAATAAGATATCCATCAAAACCACAGAAACAAGTAATGATTTTAATGAAGAAAGGATGGTAGAACTTTCAGGTGGTAGGCTTGTTAATGTCAATGCCAGAGTTCACAAGCAAGATGAGAACTTTTACCAGTCCTCAATGAAAAATAATACAGATCAGTTTCCACAATCTCAGTGCAATTCAGCACACATACTGCAAAACAGTACCAATAAGAACTACATTCTACGTTCATCACAAACATGTGATGTAGGGATACAGACAGAAAGAGAACCTAGAATGGTAGAAAGACTAGATGCTGCTATACAGTGTGATATACTTGCAGACTGTACATGTAGAAAGGATGTGTCTTTTTTTTGTACTGTTGAAAGATGCGTTGAAAATACTAAGGCAGATACCACTGGAGGGCAGGAAATCCTCACGAACCACGGCTACTCTCAGATCTCAGTTTAGGATGTAGCATTTCACTTGACCTTGGAAAACTAATAGATGTTCAGAGTTTCAGTAACATGATAAGGAATAGGAAGCTGTAGCTAAGCATAAGGTCAAAGTAGTCAGGATGCATATTTATTGTTCTAAGACATTTTAATGTTTATATAATTAATTTTTATATGAGCATCTAGCAGCTTTAGTGTATCTTCAAGTTTTCAGGAAATATGCTTGTATGTGCTATCATTCTTATGCTTATTCAGTGTATTATAATGTTATACTGCTGTGGATTAAAAACATGCTTAATTTCTTTCTTCCTTGTCCATTTATTTTAAAACTTACTGCAATTGCATTTTTGCAGCAAAAATGTTCTCTTCCAAAATTTTGAGGCAAAAAGTTAATATCTAACGTGTCTTATGACCTCATTATAAGAAATGTGATTAGGTATTTCTCTTTAATATTATGTCACTTTAAAATGCTTGAGCCATTTTTGCTTTCAATCATGTATATTTTTCACATGGTATTTTCTCCCTGCCCCATCCCCCACCCTTCATGCTTGAACCCAGGGCCTTACAGATGCTAGCCAAGTGCTCCGCCACTGTGGATTTGAGTTTTAGATGAAATACAGCTTCTGTTTTGCCTGGATAATATTTTTATGTTAATTCAAAGAAAATAGAAAATGATTTTAAGATTAAAATTCTTTGAAAGTGAAAAAAGTATTTGTTACTAATTTCTGATGTTGCAGAGGTTGTTTTTATAAACACCACATTACACTAGAACTTCTGAGTTATAGAAAACAAGTCTGATTTCTAACATAAGATTTATCTATGCCAATATTGTAAATATTTATGATCTTAAATTGATGTTCCTTTGCGTCCACAGGCACTCATATCTGATGGGATTACGTGCCTACAAACTGGCTGTAAGTTAGTGATACAGTATGCTGAAAGCACTTGACATCATAGCTCAGTGCCATAGCACATACTGAACTTTGGTTGCTCGCCTGTGTGAGAGCCTGCTTCAGTGGGATTTGGGGCTGGGTGCCCTGCTCAGCACTGCAGGTTGTTGCACTGCGTGTGCTCAGGAAAAATCACCTTTCAAAGTTTGAGTTATAGTTTCTAAATTCTTCTGCTTGAACTACTAAAAGTTGGAGATTATATTATAAAGTACATAGCAGTAGGGAAATTTGATATCTGAATGAACCAAAAATAAAAGTGTCAGGCACTTCTGATCCTTCAAAGAAAGAATGATTGCTTATCACACTTTTATGTACAAACAAATCAGTAATTTTACAGAGGTGACATGAGGCACGATTTAGAAATAACTATAGTTAATGTTTAAATAATAGCAGTTTTCATGTTTTAGTGAGTTTTAAGTTATTTTTGCTTCGTTTTTCATAAAGACTAATAATTATCTCATGAAAGGAAAATACAGTTATCTGTGTTGTACATTGTTAGTGTCTCAAAATGCCATTTTATCCTGATATTAAGTGAAAGCTATTTCAATATGGATGATTTTCTTGAGCAGCATTTTACACGAATTTGGAATATTATTATTGAGTGAAACAATATTACACAAGAGAGGCATCACTTTTGGGGGGGAAATTTAGAAGTCCTTTATTTGTGGACCACTGAGAACAGGCTCATGCCCCAAAGAATTCTGAGTGCCGAAGGGTGTGAGGCTTATAAAGTCAAAAACCACAGGAATGGGAAGGGTTACAAGAACAGAAAGGAAGGGGTGAAGAATAATTAGCAATAGTTACATAAGAATAATAATGCCAAGAATCTAGAGGTGGTTTTAATTTCAGTCGATACCTTGTGCCTGATTGGGGTGGGGGAGGATTTTCACTAGCAGTTTGGTGTATCAGCAGGGAGTGAGTCACGGTCACTGAGGCAGCTACACAGCAAAGATGACAGGGGAAGGGGACATCAGGGAAAATCTAAAATGGCAGGCCTCTCAGCTGTAAAGACTGATGCATACAGAAAGAAGATGTTATTGATGGTAACAGAATAAGGTTGAGCTGCGAATCTTGTCTTGCTTTCAGATATCAGAATTATTTTTTCACAAATGTGAATCAAAGGGTGGTATTATAGAAAACATTCATTATGAGTCTATAACTTGACATATTTTATCAGTCTCATAATATAGCAGTTAAGCTTATTAAGGATTTCAGGGCTTTTTAAGTGCAATGGCCAGTCACAGTGAAGGCAAGATATTTTGATGTACAATAGGAGTTTAATCTTGTCCCTAAAGAGGGACTTGTGGGAGGTCCCTCTCTTGTGGCATCGAGGTGTCACACTGTTTGACTCAACCAGACTCCATTGAGTAAAGGGGGATTGTCTTGGGCAGCATATAAAATATGTAATATAGACAGTGTATTTAAACTTTATTACTTTTTAAAACATTTGTTATTACATTTAAAAAGGACAAGGAGTTTGGGACTGCAGTATGGACCTACCTGCTTGGAATGTTATAGTTGATGAATATCTTTATTTTCCTCAGAACCTTGAGCTAAATTAGATGGTAGCAGTGTGATTTAGGGTGAGGGTTTTGAGTCAAGCAATTTTAACTTCCTAAGGGGCTGGCAAATGAGATCAGCCATGTAGTCTTAATGCCATGTGGTGGAGGTCTGATGAAGCTGGACTCCGAGGCTCAGGGGAACTTCTCTAGTCAGCAGTACTGAGTGCATTGGCACAGTCGTAGTCTTAAAATGTCCTAAGTAAGTAGTATCGCCTGTGACTCTATGGGAGAACACCATAGGAAGCTCCATGCTTGTTTTCCTAGACTCCCATTGCCCTGTGTTTCTTTCCTTGGATGATTTTGTATTCTACCCTTGTGAAAAACCAATAACTGTTCAACACTATCTTTCAGTGCATTATTTGAGCCTTTAAGCATCACCAGATGTGAGGAGGGTCAGTTCTCTGCAGTTCTCAGGTTCCAGATTTTCTTTCTGCCAATGGCTGAAAACGTAATACATAAGAATAGCTTTAGACATGGGTGAAGAGAGAATTTGTGAAAGGAAACATGTACTATGATGTCCAGGATATAAGAAAAAATAGAAAATTTGAAAGAATATGTTAAAAAGAAACACAGAACAAGAAGCTTTTACATGTTTAGCAAAACTGTCAATAGTAGAAGATAAAGAATGGGACAAAGGTGTAATTTGAAAAAATAATGGGTGAGAATTTTCCATGATTATAGGTTAAGAAGGCTAGCAATTTTTAGGTAGGGAAAGAAAAACATACACAAAATTCATGTTGTAGGCCTTGCATAATAAGGTGTTAGTGTTTTGAGGTTAAATGAAGATCATCAGAGCAGCTGAGGAGGAAAAATGGTAGCTTCATAGAAACCTGCATCAGGTGGCTTTTTAAGTGGTAAGCCAAGACAAAGTAACATAGTAATACCTTCTAAACACTGATAGAAAATAACTGTCACCCTAGGTGTGTTTTCAGCCCCACAACTGTAGGAAAGCTTGAGTCACAAAACTAGCCACTACAAGCTTTAAGGAACCACTTCACAGGATTTGGTGATTTGTATTTAAAGTCTTCATATTATATGCAAATGGTGCATTTTCTATGTAGGAAAGGTGACTCCTGATTTTTCTCACTATTGTTCTCCTGTGCATCCCGCTATTTTTCCATTTCTTATATTTCTTTTGGCCTTCTTGTTAGTGACTTTGAAGTACTTGGATTGGGTTAGCCACAGACAGTTTCCCCTGGTTTTTGCAGTGCTGTTTATTGGTCTGTAATGTGTATTCCTTTATGTCTGTTGCCTAAGAAAGACTGCATTTTATCTCATTCATTCCAAAATGCTTTATCCTAAGTTTTTTGTTGCTACTTATACATTTCTTACACATGCAGTACTTGGTGATTTTGAATTGGGATGCTTAGACATGTTCGGGGTGTTGAATGACTGTATAACTCATCTGTAATACAACATTTAATGTATACTGTATATAAAATATTGCATATAATTACATAATTCTTATATGTAAATGTCAACACATGTGAAAGACAGCAGAACAGAACTCTGCACAAACTGAGATGAGGTGGCCAGTGTGTTGCTGTGTGTGTATGTGTTCGTCTTGTACATTTCTGCGTAGCTCACTTCTGGTGGGTGTAGTTTTACAGTTTCCCATGAGCTTCTTGTGGATACAGTTGCATTTCAGCCAGAGTGAAATCTGCATTATGCCAAGTGGTCCCAATCTGTCAGTCATCAATCCTGTAGAAATAAATTCACCTTTCCAAGGTAAGTATTGTAGCAAAAATATATTTTCCCTAGCCTACAGACTTATTTCTCATTCTTTCTCAGTGGTATCTTTTGAAGGACAGAAGTTTTAAATTTGTATAAATTCTTCATTCACCTTTAAAAAAATTACTGATCATGGTCACAAATTTTTTTCTCCTATATTTCCTTTTATGAGTTTCATATTTTTTGTACATTTAGGCCTATGATTTATTTTTCATGTAGTAAAATTTTCATATAGTGGTACTATGTGCTCTTTTAAAAAATTATTTTGTTTGCATTTCATTATACATTTTGGCTTTTGCTCGTCAATTCCTACAAAAGAAAATCTGGGTTATATTTTGATACTGTGTTGAACCTGCATGTTAGCTTGGGTGAGAACTGATAATGTTGAGTTTTACAATCAATAAACATCTGTGTCTTTAAATTTTTTAAATTTATATTTTTATTTATATATCATATCCTCTTCCTTTTCCAACCCTCTTACCCATCCACCCCCTTCCCACAATGTCCATCTCTTTCTTTCTTCCATATTTTTTACATTCTTTTTAATGGTTGTTTTTTTTTTTTTTCATATAGAGAAACCATAGTAACTTTCTGGGTCGGATTCATTTTGCTGAGCATAATGTTCTCAAGGTTTATCCATTTACCTGCAAATTTACCTATGTCATTTTTAATAGCTCAGAAACACTCTATTGTGTGTGTACACACACACACACACACACACCCCACATCTTTTTATCCAGTCATCTGTACTCAGGCATGTTGGCTTCTTCACTCTGTTGTGTACTTTGTGTGCAGAAGCTTTTTGGTTTCATCAAATCCCATATGTCAGTTCTTGATGTTACCTCTTGTGCTTTGCGTGTTTTATTGAGGATGTCCTTGCCTACACCTTTATCTGCAAGGGTTTTGCCTACTTTTTCTTCTAGCAAGTTCAGTGTTTTTATTTCAATGTCTAAGTCTTTAATCCATTTTGATTTGATTTTGGTGCATGGTGAAAGTTGTGGGTCTGGTTTCATTCTTCTGCATGTGGTTAGCCAGTTTTCCCAGCACCAGTTGTTAAAGAAGGTATCTTTACATCAGTGCATATTTATGGCTCCTTGGTTGATTATCAGATGTCTGAGCGTACTCAGAGATGTTTTTGCCTCCTCTGTTCTGTTCCTTTTATCCACCTGTCTGTCTGGGTGCCAATAACTTGTCGTTTGTATCCCTATTGCTGTGTAATATGATATCTGGTATCATGATGCCTTCTGCTTTTGTTTTGTTGTTTAGGATTGTTTTGGCTATTCTTGGCTTCTTGTGGTTCTCTATAAATTTTTGGGTCATTTTTTCTAGTTCAGTGAAAAATGCTGCTGGTATCTCGATTGGGATTGCATTGAATCTGTATATCAGTTTAGACAGTATGGCCATTTTGACAATGTTGGTTCTGCCTATCCAGGAACAGGGAAGTCTTTTTGTTTTCTAAAATTCTTTTAGATGTCTTTTTTTCAGGGTACTGTATAGAGGTCATTTGCTTGCTTTGTTAGATTAATTCCTAGGTATTTAATTTTCTTTGATGTGGCTGTGTAATGGAATTGTTTTTCTAATCTCTGTATTTTCATTGTTGCTGTAGAGTAATACTACTGATTTTTGTGTATTGATTTTACCTCCTGTAGCTTGGGCGAATTTAATTATTGGGTCTAAGAGTCTTCTGGTAGTGTTTTTGAGGTCCTCTGTGTAAAGGAACATATCATCTGCAAATAAGGAGAGTTTGACTTTTTCTTTTCCTATGCATATTCCCTTTATTCCAGTCTCTTGTCTGATTGCTCTGGCTAACGTTTTGAGCGCTATGTTCAATAAAAGTGGTGAGAGTAGATGGCCTTGACTTGTTCCTTGTTCGAGGGAAATACTTTCAGTTTTTTCCCACTTAGGATGATGTTGACTGTAGGATTGTCATAAACTGCTTTTGTTAGAGTGAGGTAGGGTCCTTCTATAACTATTTTCATCAGAGTTTTAATCGGGAAGAGGTGTTGTATTTTGTCACAGGCTTTTTATGCATCTATTGAGATGATCATGTGGCTTTTGTCCTTGCTTTTGTTGATGGGATGTATTACGTGAATTGATTTGAGTACATTGAACCAGCCTTGTATCCCTGGGATGAAGGTAACTTGGTAGTTGTGTATGATCTCCTAAATAATTTGTTGCATTCTGTTTGCAAGTAGAGGATTTTTACATCAATATTCATTAAGGAAATTGGCCTTTAGTATTCTTTCTTTCTTTGGTCTTTGTCTGGTTTGTCTGGTTTGGGAATCAAGATTATACTGCTTCCAAGAAGCAGTTTGGCTGTATTCCTTCTCTTTTGATTTCATGGAAGAATTTAAGGAGCATTGGCACTAATTCTTCCCTAAAATTCTGATAAAATTCTGCAGTGAATCCACCAGGTCCTGCACTTTTTGTTTTTATTGGTGGTGGTAGTTCCTTTATTACTGCTTCAGTTTCATCCCTAGTTATTGCTCTATTCAAAGTTTCTACATCTTCTTGCTCAATTTTGGTATATTATTTGTGTCAAGGAATTTATCCATTTCTTCTGAGTTTGCAAATTTGCTGGAATTAGTTTCTTATAGTTCTCTGGATTTCAACAGTGTTTGTTGTGATTTCACCTTTTTTATTTCTAATTCCACTGATGTGGATTTTTTTCTTTCCTTTTGATGAGTTTGGCTAGAGGTTTATTGATCTTATTTATCCTTTTGGAGAACCAACTCTTTGATTTATTGATATTTTAATTGTTTTTCAGTTTCAATTTCACTGGTTTCTGCTTTGATTCTTACAATTTTCTTCCTTCTACTATCTTTGTATTTGACTTGTTCTTGTTCTCAAGGACTTTGAGCTGCATCATTAGATCATTTACTTCAGGTTGCTCTGTTTGATTTTATGTGCGCACCCATAGCTGTCTATTTTTCTCTTCATACTGGTTTTATTATGTCCCACAGATTCTGGTATGAAGTACTTCCATTGTCATTTGACTTTAGGAAGTTCTTGATTTCTCTCTTTGTTTCTTCTGTGATCCCCTCCTTGTTCAGTAATGTATTGTTGAATCTCCAAGTATTTGAATAGTTTTTATAGTTCCTTTTGCTATTGATTTCTGGCTTTATTCCATTATGATCTGAAAGTATATAGGGAATAATTTCAATTCTTTTGTATTTTAAAGGATGTCTTATGTCCAAGGATATTGTCTGTTTTGGAAAAAGTCCCATGTACTGTTGAGAAAAAGATGTATTCTGTTGACATTGGATAGGATAGTCCGTGGTATCAGTTAAGTCCATTTGCTCCATTGTGTGATTTACCTCTGATGTTGCTTTGTTGATTTTTTTGTCCAGTTGATCTGTCTAATTGTGAGAGTAGAGTATTGAAGTCCCCTAGTATGGTTGTATTGGGGCCTGTTTGACCCTTTCATGGCCAGTAGTTTCTGTTGTATGTAACTGGGTGCACCTACATTTGGTGCATGCATGTTTATAATTGTAAGCTCTTCCTGTTGTATTGTACCTCTTACCAGTATATAATGACCATCTTTGTCTCTTTTGATCTGTTTTGGTTTGAAGTCTGCAGGGTCTGAGAATAGGATAGTCACACCTGCTTGTTTCTGGGCTCCAGTAGCACATAGTACTAGTTTCTAGCCTTTTACCTTCAGTCTGTGTTCTTCATTTGGGTGAAGTGTGTCTCCTGCAGACAACAAATGCTTAGGTTTTGTTTTTTGATCCACTGTACCAGTCTGTGTCTTTTGATTGTCAAATTAGGACCATTAGCTTTGAGAGTAATTACTGTAAGATTTTTTTTTCCTGAATCCTGTCATTGACCTCTTATTCTGTTGTTGATTCTTTTACTTTTTGTAATACTTTCTCTTTAGATGTTTTTTCCTCTATGTTCTTTGGTGCTGATTGTGTTACTGTCTCTCTCTAAGATTCCTTCAAGTATTTTATGCAATCCTGTGCCACAAGTTTCTTTGGGGATTCTTGGTCATGAAAATTTTTTACTTTCCTTTCAATTTTCAGGGATAATTTTGCTGGATACACCAACCTGAGTTCACACTTGCTGTATTTTAGAGCTTGAACGATTTTGCTCCAGGCTCTTCTGGTTTTTAAAGTTTGCATTGAGAAATCTGTAGTAATTCATATGAGTTTCTCTTGCTGCTTTTAATATTCTCTCTTGGGCTGGAGGAATGGCTCAGTGGAATCAAGCAGTAAGCACTCAAGTTCGATTCCCCAGCACCACATAAGCCAGGCATGGTGGTGCACATCTGTAATCACAGCACTCAGGAGGCTGAGACAGGAGGATTGCTTTGAGCCCAAGACCAGCCTGGGCTGCAGAGTGAGACACTGTCTCCAAAACAACAACAACAACAAAAAAAACCTCAGTTCTCTTTATGTATGATTTCTGAGGTTTTTATTATGTTGTGAGTTTCTTTGCTGGTTGAGGTTATTTGGTGTTCTGTAGGCTTCTTGTACTTGAATATTAACTTTCTCCTCTAGATTTGGGAAATTTTCTTGTATCATTTCAATGAATAAATTCTTTATATGTTTGATGCTTTCTTCTTTTTCTTCCAGTCTTATAATTCTGAGGTTGGTTCTCTCTGTGTCATCTATCAACTGTTGTATTCAGCTACTTTGCTCATTTCTAATTTTGGAGTTGTGCTTAAATATGGCATTTGTTGCCTCAGCCTTGTCTTCAAGGTTGGAAATTTTGTCCTTGCAATGTTTGAGTTGATTTCCCCTGCTTTCAAATGAGTTTTTTATACACTGAATTTCAGCTAGATTTCTGTTCAGAATTTGCACTTCTCTATCAAAATATGCCTTCATACCTTGCATTTTCTTATTTATTCAGCCAATTTATTATTTATGGCATCTATGTGCATAGTAAGCCTTGTATCTGTTAGGCCCACTGTTTGTTTAGTAAGTTCCACTTTATGCCTTCTTATCATTGCTTGTATCTCTTTATGAATATCTTGTTTGGGGCCTGGAGGAATGGCTCAGCAGTCAAGCACTAAGTACTCCCATTTGATACCCCAGCATCACATAAGTTGGGTGTGGTGGCACATGCCTGTATACCCAGCACTCAGGGGGCTGAGGTGGGAGGATTGCCATAAGTCCAAGGCCAGCCTGGGCTTATAGTGAGTTCAGGATCAGCCTAACTACAGAGCAAGACCCTGTCTCAAACAAAACAAAACAAAACAATGTAACACCAACAAAAAAGAATGCCTTGTTTAAACTCACTTGCTCTTTGACTTCCTTCCTTATGAGTTCCACTGTTTCAGGGCCCGTGACAATAGTTTGTGGGGACTCAGGTATTTCCTGTGTTTGACCTGTTGCCTTGTTCTCCTGTGTTTCTGTTGTTGAGGGACTTTACTATCAAGGCCTCGCTGAGAGGTTTCTGTGAATGCGTACTAGCGTGTGTGGCAGAAGACAAAATTCCTCTTGAGTTCCATGCTGGGAGCAGGCCGTGAGGGCGGACCTGAGAGTCCGTTGTTCTCTGGGGTGTCTTGTTCACTCTCCGCCTTCTCAGCAAAGCTCTCCCACCTGTCCGGGCTTCCCTCTCCTGAGGGCAGGCCCTCCACCCTTGGAGGTGCTCCTACTAGCAACAGGCCCACTCAGGAGATGGTTCAGGAGCTTGGTGGCATTTTATCCTCTCCACTCTCTTTTGTGTCAGTTTCTTCCTGTACACTGTTTAAAAATGTCCGCCGAAACTCTGGTGTGCCTCTCTGAGCCTTCTAAATAGCTCTGGCTTCAGGCTTTTTAGTGTTTTTTTTTTTTTTTCCCAGTGGTTCCTCGCTATGTGACTGCTTTTTAGGGCTGCTGAGTGCTGCTTCTCCCAAGCAGGTCTAGGTGCCAGGGCCCTTTTCCAGGGGAATCTCTCAGTGCATCTGCAGTTTGCACTTCCTGCCAGCTGTTTCCCATCAGCCGGGGCTGCCAGCTGCTGTCAGTTCCCACTTCTCCTGAATCTGTGCTTACTTGGATCCATGCTTACCTCTGCCTGAGGTTCCTTGTAGGCTTTCCTGTGCCTGTATGCTGGGGGATCCCAGTTTTTGCAGTTCGCCTGAGGCAGCTTCCTGGGCTGCTGTTTTCCTCTGTTACCTCTGCTGTGTCTTTGAGATTGCTGATCTTCTGCAGCCTCCTTTCAGTTGCTGGGTGCTCCTCCCTCTCCTAGCTACCTTGATCAGGCAGTTTTGACTGTAAGTTCAATTTTTAGGTGGGTCTGTGAGGAGACAGTGTGCAGCTGTGTTACTCAGCTGCCATCCTACCCAGAAATTCTTTTGTTTGCTTATTTTTCAGATAGAATCTCAGCCTGAACTTGCCTTGGATTCACAGCTGTGTAACATTACTTCCTGCTTTTGATCACAGCCTGATAGTGGTGATAATTATAATATATTGCCCTCTATGTACGTTTTCTTTTTCTTTTTTCTTTTTTTGACAGAGTCTCTCTCTGTAGCCCAGTGTGGCCCTAAACTCACTGGGTAGCCTATGCTGGCTTCGGACTCAGGACAATCTGTCTGCCTCAGCCTCCTGAGTGCTGGGATTACAGACGTGTGCCACCATACCCAGCTTTAGGTGGTACTGGGGAATCAAACTCAGGGCCTCACAGCATTTGCAAGACAAGCGCTTTAACTGTTGTAGCATTTCTCCAGCCCCCTGTATGTAGGTTTTATAAGGTCAAGAAATTCTACATCCCTTGGAACAATGCTTAGTCCATAGTGATCATCTGCTGGTTCACCATAAGAATGCAAGAGTTATTATGGATATTTCTTTAATCTTTACAACAAATTTTAAAGATTATTACCCTCCATTAGACACATAAGGAGATTGAAGTTTAGGGTAGGTAGCATCTAGTAGCAGATTCAAATTCAAGGTCTGTTTGACTTCAAACCTATATGGACTTAATAGCTATGTTTTATCTGGATTTGATCTTACTGTAGGTTATAGTTGTTGAACTCTCTATTATACACTGACTTCAGCCACACTGTGGATTTAATTTATTCTGTTCTTGTTTATCCAGAACTTATAGCTAATTCTTGCCCAATTTGTGTATGGCTACTTTATGTTCTATGGCTAATGTTTCAGGATCCATGAAAAGAATTTACCATTAAAAATGTGATGAACTATACACATAAAATTCTGAACTAAGAAGACCTTTCAATAACAGAATAGTGTGTTGGTGAATTTATGAACTCTGTTTAATGTAGCAATTTGATATAGACTTAAATTCATTTTTTGTAGCTATTCACTTACTTGGTCTTTGATCTAAGTTTATCCTAAGAAAACTGATTGATCTAACGATCACCTTTTGAATGTACAGTTACCTTTCAGTACTCAGCTAAGGCATTTGAAATTTAATTTCTCTCTTTCTCACATTTTCTAGCCTTATGAATTACATTGTTATTGTTCTTTGCCTTTGTGGACAAGTGGTGAGGCCATGTTAAAGAATCTCAACAAAGATGTAGCAAAATATAGAAAAAAAGAACTTTCGGCAAATATCCCAATAAGGGGCTCTGCTGGACTCAGAGAAGAGGCATGAAAATGTACCACCACAGCCAGCTTATGTGGTGCTGAGAAATTGAACTCAAGGCCTTGTGCTTGTTAGGTAAGTGCTCTAAAAGCTGTGCTATTCCTCCAGCCCCTCTCATACTCTTAGAATATGGAATAAAAAGTATGACTTTATTATTTTCTCCTTATGATAAAAAGACCAATGAGATAATGTTACTGACTATATTTACAGTGGTGCTTACAGCTGACTTTGGGTTTGAAACTCAAATTTCTGTAGCTGTAATCTGTAGCTGTAGATTCTATTTATGGCTATAAGGTCGTATTTATCTTTCTTCTGCAATGTAGTGTGAGTTCAATGTGGACAGCCAGTTCCATATAGCATTTCCAGGTGGCTAGTTATTCAGTGGAGTTTTGGCAGCTGCTATTTAATGAGAGATAAATTTGATTTTTTAAATTTTTCTTTCTTTCTTTTCTTTCTTTCTTTTTTCTTTTTTAGTTTTTTGAAATAGGGTCTTGCTCTTTAGTCTACTCTGGTCCTGAACTCACCTTTCAGCCCAAGCTAGCCTCAAACTCATGGCAATCTTTCTTCATCAGTCTCTCAAGTCCTGGGATTACAGGTGTGTGCCACCATGCCCAGCTTTTGTGTGATTCTGGAGGATCGAACCTAGGGCCTCATGTTTCCCAGACCAGTGCTATAATACGCCATCGTTGGGATGGGTATTTGTAGTTTTGGCCATGAAGTCTGAACAAATAAAAAATTTCACAGAACTGGACAACATAATAACTTAGTAAGATTGTGGCAGAATAAAGTATTTTTTAAAATGCGGTTTATAGATTACCTACTGCATGCAAATACCCAATGCTATAGGGCATACAGATTAGTTGAGACAGGCCCTTGTCAATGAGTTTTTAACAGGACTCATTCCTTGATTCATTTAGCCATTGAATCAGTAAATGATATTGATTGAATACCTACTGAATTCAGGCATTGTGGAACAGTGATCACATGCCAAAACAGAACAAGAGCCAATCCCTACTCACCTAAAGCTGGTGTAATGAAAGCTCCTGGAAAAGAAGTACAGCAGATCATCATGACTGAACTTACAGAACTCGAGTAAGATACATGTCACTTTGGACAAGGGTGTTCAGGTAGGGCTTTCTTGATATCCTTACAAGTATTATGTCACTGTATGAAGTTAAAGCTTGGAAGTTTAATTTTTTAAACATTATATAAGAAGAGTAGAAGTAAAATCTATTTTAGATGGCAAAAAATCGTCATGATTCCCTACACCTATGTGTATCCACATCTGGTGCAGTATGAGGTTAAAGATAGAATGCTGCTGGAGATGATGGTACATACGTGTGATCCCAGCTCTTGGTAGACTGAAGCAGGAAGATGGGGAGTTTGAGCTCGTCTGGGCCACAGAGTGATACCCTCTCTTAAAACCAAAGCAAACAGAGAGAGAGAGAGAGAGAGAGAGAGAGAGAGAGAGAGAGAGAGAGAGAGAGAGAGAGAGAGAGAGAAAACCAGAGTCTATTTTTCTGTCTTTGGAATGTGGGTGGACATTGCATCTCAGTTTCACCACAGATCTGGGTTGTATGACATTTAGCCAGCTCGGAGTCTAGGCTTCAGGAGGGTTTACACGCTTGATCTCTTTAGAATCCTCCTCAGCTGTCAGGAATCAGATTGGCTAAGCCCAATAAATGAGAGAGATGAGACCATGAAGAAGTAGGAGGGGACTGGCCCGCCCTGCTGAGGCCGTCCTGGCTGCCACACAGCTAGCCCAGCACTGAGCCCTTGCATTGTTGAGATCAGTGAACTACCCACATGAGTCCACTTGAAACTGTCAACCCACCAAATTATGAGTTAAATAAGTATTTGTTAATTTAAGCTCCTGCATTGTAAGTGATTTGTTACATAGCAATAACCACTTGATGTGGCAGTTAATTAAAATTTTCTTAATGCTTTAGAGTTGAGGCAGCATGCTTAATAAGTGGAAGTGCATGGGGAAAGAATCATCATTACGCCCTTCATATCATTATATGGTATACACGATTTTGGAACTATTTTTAGTAAGGGATGTTTTAGTAGGGAATTTATTTCTGTGGTGAATTCTTATGGCTAATACAGAGTTGGAATTCAGAAAATTGTGTGTGTGTGTGTGTGTGTGTGTGTGTGTGTGTGTGTGTGTGTGTGTAAACTTTGCAAAATATTGTTCCACATTAATAGGGAGTATATAGCTATTCTTATTAAAATAATGTGTTACCTCTTTTAGTGTATCTCTTTTAATTTTTGAAGCTGTTTTATAAGTTATGTATTAAGGCTTCACTGAATTGCATCTTGGGGTCACTTGCTCAGAAGATCTGTGCCAAAATAGGTAAGAGGCAGGAGGAGTAGGGGAACACTTTGCTTTGTTCTAAGAAAAGTAAACTAGGTGTGAAGTCTGCACATCTGTGTTCGTGTGGAGACTTATCGAATGCATGTGGAATTTCATGAACAGATGCCCCTTTTGAATTCTTAAACATGTGCATAAATTACAGAAAGCACATAAGCATTTCCCATATTCTTAAAATTTTTGCATTCCAGAAATAATTATTATTGTACTCTCAAATTATTCATTAAATTTGCACCTGTTACCCAAATAAACATCACTTAATGACCTTTCCTTTTAAAATTCTTTTGCAAAGGCCCTACTATGATCCTAGGGATATGCAGGCATAGATTAACATCTGGATTTCAGTCAGCTTGTTCATCATTTAAGAATACGATGACCATGCAATCTGTCCCTTTTCCTGAGGATCATCACTGGTCGTGAGATTTTGCCATTTCAAAAGGACCACCTTTCAGGTTCCTTTCCACAGTAACGTATCTCTTTTTTTGAGGAAAGAGAAGGTCTTGTAGTGGCCAGATGCACCCGAGTTGTGTTTATTTGTGGATAAATGAACTCTATTGGCTAATAATTTGAAGGTTTCCTCTTGGCATCTTTGGGTTACTTCAGATTTATGATTAAAGCTAGGCTGCCTGGCCTAGTGAGGGAGCATCATGAGGTCCTGGGTTTAATCCTTAGCTGCTCTGTCCCCAAGGTTAATGATTAAAGCTTAGCACTAAAGGTAATTTGCCTAGTTCAGTTTCTGAAGGCATAGCTATCTTGGAATTCCTAGACCTCTCTGCCTAGAAACACTTCAGATAGGGTTAGGCGGTTATCTACTGGTCATTTGCCCAGTTATTCCTCCTGGTAGGAAAAAAATCTTCTTAAACTGTGTTAAGAGGTGTTAATGTTTACCTCAGCTGGAGTTTTCAAATTGTGTTTTATAGAATCGAGGATGCTTGTTAGGTTACCAGTCTGTCATGGAAGGAGCTTAAAAGTCATACCTGTCCTAACAAGTATTGTTAAAATTTTTTCTGTCACTTTATTAAAAAAATACACGTGATACATAATGTTTATGTGAACGTGACTATTTTGTGCACATATATATTGCATCAAAATTACAATCCCTTCGCCTTTCCCTTTTTGACTCTCAAAACAACTCCTCCTCTAAATCCCAATGTCAACCCCATTTAGTCCTTTTATTTTTAACATATCTCCCTTTCTCCTTCCCCGCCCCTTTCCCTGTCTCTCTACCCTGTGTCCATCTTCTTACTTTCTTCCATGTGTCTTAACATTTTTATGGTTTCATTTTCTCATATTAGAGGAACCATGTGATATTTAACTTTCAGCATCTGATTCATCTTGCTGAGCATCATGGTCTCAGAGTGCATCCATTTTCCTAAAAATGACTGAAAATGAGTCATTGATAATGGCAAAGTAATGTTCATTGTGAATATATACCACATCTCCCTTTTTCTTATCAAATTTTCTCCAGTTAGTTACTTCGTGGTACTGGGCCTTTACCCCAGGGCTTTCACACTCAGCTATACAGCCCTGCAATTTTTATTATTTTGAGACAGAGATTTGCTAAGTTGCCCAGATGGGATTTGAACTTTTGATCCCTCAGATTTCCAGGTGCTGGGATTATAGGTATGTCCTGTTGCACCAAGCTAAATTTCTCTCTAGTTAGCAGGAATCAAAAGAACTAAAACCTACCATCCAAATATGTTGTGAATACATATGCATTTATATTCTGTATAGAATTTGTTCTATGATTGAAGCAGCGATGCTGTACCAAGTTTCAGTCACAACGCATGTTTTTAAATTGGGGACCATATTTGGAGAACTGGTGCTATGATGTATTTTCTGTGAGTTTAGTGTTCAGCTTGTAAAAATAAAGCATACCAATTTTTTATGTTACTTAGATGATTAATTTATGAGTTTAATTTTCATGAAGGGCTAATGTAATTTTTAATGTAATTTTAATGTAATTTTTTGTCTTAGAATTTCAAAAATTACATTTTAAAAATAATGAGAGGACTGTAAATGATAAGTTACTGATTTTTTTTTGCCTGAGATTACATACATGGAATGATGTATTAAGTCCTGTTAATCAAGGGCATGTGACGGCTTGTGCTTTTCATCAGCTGTGGCTTTCGGGGGACTGCGGATAGAAGAGATGGAGACAGAAAGGCAGCGTGCATCAGGTTAGTCAGCCAGAACAGCTCAAGTCACACTGGTCAGTGGAGATGACATGAAAAAAGTATGAGTTCCTGGGCTGGAGGAATGACTCAACTGTTAAAGCGCTTGTGCTAAATCAAGTGCTAAGTACCCAAGTTCGATTCCCCAGCACCACTTAAGCTGGGCGTGGTGGCCCACACCTGTAATCCCAGTACTCCAGAAGCTGAGGCTGGAGGACTGCTGTGCGTCCAAGGCCAGCCTGGGCTCCACAGTGAGCATAGTGAGGTCATGACCAGTCTGGGTTACAGAGACCCTTTCTCAAAAAATAAATAAATAAATAAATAAATAAATAAATAAATAAATAAAGGAAAGAAAGAAAGAAAAAGAAAAGGAAAAAAAAGTGCATTTGTGTTCCTGTGCTTGTACTGCTCCTACAAAGGGACTTCCTAAGCAAGTCTGTGCTTTGAGAATCATGACCTTAATGACCTTGTAGCATCAGGAGTAGCATGTGATGACGAATCTAAGAAGAGCCAGCAGTTTCCTGGCTCTTGCTCAGTGCTGCTGCTCTACGTGCTTTACATGGGTGAGGCAGCCCTGCTGATTTGTGTAAAAGGCAGTACCACCCAACATCTTGATAGATAAGAAAAGTAAGGCAAAGTAACAGTCCAGGTAGCCAGACAATTAGTAGGAAAGGTGGGTTTGAATTCTATACTATTGCTTCAAATTTGAAAGGAATTCTTGCATCAGGGGTTTTCAGGATTTGCTCTGTAGTCCAGGTTAACGTGAGGTGTTTGAATGTTTTTCTGCACACGTTTTAAGCTAAAAGGCAGGAATTCCTTGGCGTGTCTCTGGCGAGGTCTGACAGGCAATTAGCCAAATGATGAAGACCTGTAATGTAAGTTCTTTGCAGTTTGTGATTGTTGGCAGTCCCCAAAATATCTGAACTTAGGTTTTAGAAGCGGAAAAAGGGCAAGTGTTTCCCTCAGAAGACTGTGCAGTTACATGAGCATTTTGGGGGGATGACTATGTGGACATACTATTCAAGTTGACAGGCGAGTGGACAATTCATGTGCAATTTGTGGGATCTGCAGTCATTTTAAAATTTGGGGGGTAGATTCAATGCCATGTAGGCCTTTGAATGACAGGAACCTTGTGTCTCTGTAGTCTAGGCTGGTCATGAGCTCACTATGTAGCCCAGGCTGGCCAAGAACTCATAGTAATTCTGTCTTGGCCCCTCAAGTGCTGGGATTACAGACGTGCACCACCATGCCTGGCTAGGTCTTGTGTCTGCTCATACCAGACACGTGTACATTTGTTAGTAAAAGGTATAGCTGGGCCAGAATGGCAGTGGAGAGTGGCCGAGAGACAAACGATCTCTCAGCTGGCCATGCAGCAAGTATTTTAATTTCACATACATAGCAAACACCAAAAACAATTCCTGAAGGCATTTATCAGTGATCAAAAGACATAAATATTAAAATGAATGGAACTGCATTCATATGTACAGGCGAACTGTCTTTGCAGATGCTGTGACTTTATAACCCAGATGCTAAAATCTGCTGAAGAGAATATTAGAAAACAAGTACAAAGGAAGGAAATGAATGATTTCTTAACTTTTATTTGATTATTTTCATTTACAGTTCACTGACACTTTTTTTTAAAAAAAAGATTTTAATCTTATGTAAAGATTGAACTTCAATAAAATAACTTAAAAAACATTTACATGTATATCACTAAATTTTCATAAAATATACAATATTTTTGATACAGCAAAGGGCAGCATGACTTAAGGAAATGGTACATATTCATAATTTAAAGAGATATCCCATATATCACATGTGGGAATAAATATATTGAATTTGCCAGGACGTGAAGTATTAAACACTATATAACATGCACTCAGAAATTAAAATACAGTTTGGAACACATATTTTAAAAGCATAAAACTTGATTTCATCTAGATGTACATTAGAGCTTCTGAATAGAAATCTGAACATTTATAATAAATCAAAGATACTCTAACATCAAGTGAGATCTCATCCAGAAGCTGCTAGGCAACACTCTGGAAGGCGCACGATCTAAGTTTCTACGTTAGCTAGATAAGCCTGATTTTTAAAAACTCTTTAAGTGAGATGGAATGTCGTTACACTTACTAAAATGTTAAACTGTGCAAGGTCTTGGTTTTAAATTTTAAGCACTCGTTAGGTGCACGGTCTGTTTCTTTTCCTCTTTCATATCGATGCGGTGAAATCAAACACATGAATGTAACTGTCTAAACTAAAAGTGTGACTGTTACCTGTAAATGAGGCCTCAGCCTTTGTTCTGTAGTCCAAATAATTCAAGTACAACAGATTATTTTATACACATAAAGGCTTATAGGAATTATATTGTTTTACATTTACAATCAAATTATGATAAGATATTTTAATGTATTTTTGAATGTTGACACTCATAAAACACCTGATGGTTATTGGCACAAAACAACTGCTTCTCTAAGGAGACCACGTGTAATAAAGAGCTGGTAGCAGTTAGCTGATTGGCATTTTCAAGTGACTGCTATTTCTAGACGGCTGTACTGCTCACCTAGAGGAACAGAGTATACGAGAGTTCGTACACTGCTACCATGCGAGCCACTTCATAAAATCACCTTAACACTATTACATATGAGGCTAAGAAGACTCACAAAAAGTGACACGATACAGGATATTAAAATTAATCCAGAGAACAATTCTGAGTCTTTCCATAGGCGGTAGTTACATGAGCTATAAATTTTATCAACTTAAGTTCACTATAAAGCATTATCAAGAATTTTCAGCTCCTGGCCTGGTATATGTCACCTGGTCCATTTATTACTAGTTAGTAAAATGGTCTGCGTTTGGTAACTGGAAATTCATCACAACTGGAAAAAGTCAGGTGTTGGTATTATTTGGTATTAACTTGGGATACAGTAAAAAAACATATTATTAGAAAAACAGTAGTAATGTTACTATTTTTAACTTCTGTGTTGATAAAATCAAATCACAATCTTCCAACTTCTCCACTGTATCACAGAATTAATTTATTAGTGTAATTAAATTATTAGACTTTTAAGGTAATGTGGAATTTTCTAAAATAGTCTGTCTTCCTACTCCTAGGATCTGTGGATTATCATAATACTTTTTAGTTTCACTTTGCTGTTTATAAGCAGGAGAGTCAGTAGTCAAATTCCATTTTTCCTAATCATTCTTTTAACTTAATAGATACTGAAATTACAGTAAAAATTCATAAATTTCCTTGCTTTAAACTAATTTTCCACTAAAGAGTGGGAAAGTTAAAAAAGTCATATTTAGACTCCATGTACTGCCATGTAGTCCAATGGTAAAACTGAATTATGAAAAAGATTTTAATATCATTCTTGTAACATTTTTATCAGGAAATTTAAATTTAAAAGGGACATACCTTATTTATATCTACATGTATATGAAAAATAATATTTAGATAACGGGTGACTACTTTAGGTACAATAAGCAAAATTATTGAGAATGTGTACACTGAAGAAAAATACTACATCTTCTGTCATCACATTTAGCCCTGTGTATTTATATGTAGAGAAAAAGGATATATTCTCTTAATTCTAGTGATTCACCATCCCACTAAGCCTCAGTAGTAGCAATTGTGGCCACCTTTACTATATTGTCCTAAAACACAATATACTTTAAATTTGCAGCATGTAAAAAGGAAACTTATAACTTCAGTAGAAAGCATGGTTCTTGACCTGCGTTTGTTTTAATATGTAGAACAAATCACGCCATATACAAATTTTTACAAAATACATATTTGATGATATCTCAGATGGGATGTTTTCAAGTTGACAGTGGTAGCCAAAGACACTGAGAACTTAAAAGGTGTATAATACAAAAAAACCCTGCAAAATTCAAACATTTAATTTAAAATGTACTATAAATGTTCCTTTTAAAATAATTTATTTTTAAAAAGTTATAAATAATTGTTATACCGTGCCTCTCTTCCTTGCACTTCAAAGATAAGGAATATTATCATCACTATATAAATAACAAATAGTCTTTTAAAGGAGGGATTGTAAAGAATAGGGCAGGAGAACTGTGGCTAACTTTCCCTGTTATGTGAATTTATGGGTAGAAAGTTGAAAATATCATTTATGTCAGAGAGAGCAGAACATGTTCTGCTTTAAGAAATAATAAGTTCAGTTGCTTTTTAAAATAAAGTTACTATGCATCAGCCCAGCTGAGTCTAAGTATATAATTAAGGCTATACAACAAAGAGAAGAATTGAGGCCATTACTTGAATAAAATAAAATTCTGAAGAACTTTATTGATCTAAATATTTTTTCTCCCCATGAAATTCTCATTGTTACATAATAGCTCACTTTTATTAGTGTTAAAGTATTACAATAGATAAGAAATTTCTTATGGGATAAGATATAAGTATCAATAAAATAATTTTCTCTATTAAATCGTATCTCCTTTTCTGGGGAAATCAATATTAATATCATCTTAGAAACCAATTGTCTAAGCACCTAATTCTAGGAAAAGCTACTTTTTAAAATATTACACTTATCAATAATATAAAATGAGCAACCGAGGAAACTTTTTTTCTGGGGAGGGGAAGTTTTTAGGTCACTAAAGCTACTGTTTAAGTACACCTGGTGACTTAGCGAGAGCGAACTTCTCAGCCAAATTTTCAGCTTGCTAGTTGGGGAATGACTAAGCCAGACTTTAATACATGAACATATCTGAGAGACCAGGAGACGTACTCTGAACTCCTTAAGAGCCGCACTTTTCACTCCAAATGTATTAACTTGTTAGATGTTTAGAGCCATATTAGAATGCATCAAATTGATGAGTTCCTAATTGCCCAGAGAAGATTCATATTTTCAGTGAAATTAGCAAGTGATTTTGTGAGCAGATAATTTCTTATGTACTATATAGGTCTTAATTGAAGGGCAACAAGAGTTCAGTGATTAATAAACAGAAACCAATAAACCCTTAAAAATGTAGAAATGTTTATCAGCATTTCTTACACACACGAGATGCATTAGAACAATTTATTTCAATAGAAAATCTCAACTTTCAGACAAGAAAGAAAACCAAGACGAGTATGAGAAAAAAAAAAGATAAATCTACATTTTTTTGTAAACTGTCAGGGAAAATGAGATTCACAAAATAAAAACTAATTTATTATCTTGGAGTAAAAAAAAAAAAAACAAGTACAATTGATAAGATGTGTCAGTTTCCTTAGGAAGAATAAAAAGTTAAGAAAAAAATAAGTCTTGTGATTTTCATTGAACATCCATAATAGCAGGACTATTTCAGCCACTGATTTCCGTCCTCTCTTGTTTCAGAAATAACTGTTTGATTAAAAGAAAAATAATCTGCTAGCAGCTATTTATATAACACCAATGAAGGCACAAGAGTGGGACTCCAGAGCCAATGAGTGAAGATCTTGTGAATCTGGCATGAACAAAAGCTGGCCCTGAAATGCATTCAAGGTCTGGCACTATTTTGCATTTACAATAGCAATGCTAAGTGACTAATGAATTAGGGATCTATAAAAATCTTTTCTTTCTTTCTCTGACAATAAAATATACTTATCAAAACTCGCTAGCTTATTTGTGCAAATATACTTATCACTGATGCAAAAAAAGTATGAAAATAACCTCAGAAGACCTGCTTTTTATAATTTTGTAAAGATCCTGTGTACAGTCAGTGTCTGAAGATTTTTCATTATCTGAACTGGAGAAAGCAAAATGTGCAACCCAAAGAAGACGAGGATAGTTGTGTCCTCAGAGAATACGCATTTGGATTTGCTGATGAGCGCTTAAATGGAATTTAATTTCCAGTAGCTGATCACATGTAAGACACAATTGATTAGGAAAATTTAGGTGACTAGATCATGTTTTCATAACATGAGCCCTCTCATAGAATCCTTTATAAATATACATATATATTTTGGCTAGGTTAGCAATAATTCTGTTTCCTCTAAATATAGTCTTGAGGAAAAAGGGGTACTAGTGAAGTCACATGGTACAACATTAATTTCAGACTATATCAGGAAGGCATTACAATTGTTTCAGAATGATTAGATTAAAATCTCTGAAATTTTAAAAATATTTTTGCTTCTGAAAAAAGTATCAGAGCCGCATCTCCTCCTAGTCAAGCATTCTAGAGTGTGAAATCATTTGTAATAAGACTGGGAAGGACATTAGAAGCCGGGCACTGAGGTCACCACAGCTGCTCTTCTCCTACATTTGTTTAGGTAACAACGTTATTCCACATCAGAAGCATCATTGTCAGAAAGGTGATAGTTACTCCCTTTTACCCGAATATATTCAATGTATCTCCCTTCATCCGAATCTGTAGTACCACATGTACACAGCCTGTGGTCAAAGAGCGATTCAATTTCTTCTAATTTTTTCCCTTTGGTTTCAGGAAGACAACCATAGATGAAAAGAAGTCCTACAGCTGCAAATCCAGCGTAGAGGAAGAAGGCTCCTGCAGTGATAAATAATACGTATGAATGTACTGAGAAGAGTTGGAAAGTACTTGATTATCCCCCCTGTCAGTCACGTACAACCGGGATATGAAATTGGATTTAAAGAAACACCTGTTCCTATCCTGGTTTAACTGAGTGCCAGTAGAGTACATGGCAACTCCGCTGTAGTTTCTTTTGCTCAGAGTAAGAGGGTCATCCTTGGTCTTCCTCTTACACCCACCATCCCTTCCCTTAGTATATCTACTTAGATCTGTCCTTAAAATATAAGCCCCAAAAAACTATTTCTTGCCACACACACAGACACCTATGGTTTAACACTCATCCTCCCTCACCTACACCGCTGCAGTAGTTCCCTAGCTGATTTTCTTTTCTCTTGGACTTTTATATTACAATTTCTCCTTGACAGCACTTATCATTAGCTACACACTGCACATTTTACTAATTTGTTTTCTGTTTCCTTCTTGAAGAGTGTAAGCTCTGTGAGGCCTGAGATTTCGGCTGTGCTGTAAGACTTTGTGTATGTTCCGGCACCAGCCACAGACTCAAGCGGTGCCTGGTCGTGTTTCCTAAGGTTCTCCCCAGCAAGCCTGGATGAGCGAAATATGTGAGTGTGCGGAAGCTTTACATTTCCTACGTATTTCTCAGGAGGGCTTTTCCTTCATATTCTAATTCACTATTTAAGTATAAGAATCTACACTTTGACCTTGGTGGCGGAGAACAGCTATAATAGAGATCCTACCTAATTTTAGGCTCTCAGTCTCAGTGCAGATCATCCTATAGATGACGCAGAGGAATGACGAGGAAATACTCTATGTGACAGATTGTTGGACAAAGGATGTGGGATGAAGATTGGGAAGACCTGGGCTTATGATCGACTGTGTCTTCTGGACAGGCATGTAACCTCATCTCTGTGCCTTAGTCTTCTCATTAATAAGACGGTTTCTTAGCTTACATTTAAGTCCTGGCAGCTTATGATTCTATGCACGACAGAGCTGAAATGAGGAGCAGGTAGAAAAAAGTTGGTTTAAAGACTCTTGAAAGGGAACTTGCTCTTCTGTCTCAGTAACTAAAGTGACGAGGACTCCGTGAGTCCAGAGCATATGGGTATTTTGTCTTTGAGCTGGCGTCCCCTAACGTGGGCCATGAACCAGTGAGAGTATGTGGCCTGTGAGGGATTAAGTGGCATTGTAGAAAGCTTCTTCTCCAATTATCTCCTAAGCTCCTCCTATGAGAACATTTAGCTGGGTTTTGTGGTGCATGCCTATAATCTTAGCATTTTACAAGGATGAGGCAGGACGATTGCATGTTCAAGTTCTGCCTGGTCAGTGTGACCCTCTATCAAAATTTAAAAAATAAAAATAAAAAGTTTACACAGCACTGGAAAAATAGCATAGTGTAGAACACTCTGCTGGGGCTGGGTTCAGTCCCCAGTAATGCCAAAAGCAAACCAAACCAAGCCAAACCAAAAAAGAAAAAACAAAAACAAAAACGCCCCCCCCCCCCAAGACTTTATGTCTTTTTAAATAAAAATAAAAGCCTGTCTTCACAGGGAACATGCACATGTAAGTAGTTTGAAATTCTCTTATTGGAAATCATTGTTTTACTCATTTGCACAAGCACATACACTATCTGATGCGTGCGGTTTTGATGTGACCGTGTGGCACGTGGTGCAGGAGGTGGAGTTCCCTTCTCTGCGCCCTGTCCTACACGGCATGCACTGTTGCCTATGCACTGAGCTCTGCAGCACTGTGCCACTGGGTCATAAAAACATTGCTAAATATCGTGTAAGTTAACACTTCAAGGTTTGTGGGGCAGCTTGCAGCCCAGGAAGTGGGTTGGACATGCGGCTCCAGAGAATGAAACGAATCTGCTCTTGACCACCAAGTGCGTTACACTGGGTGACCCACGTCAAGCAAAGGGCTCAATCAGACAACCTGGAGACCTGATTCAAAGTCAAGCTTTAAGCTGAATGAGCATAGAAGTTAAAAGAACGAGATAAAATATCTCATTTTTTAAAGCAACATGGTGATGAAAAGACATATTGAGTCTGTTTTCTTAATAAATAACTATTTCCAGAACAGCCATAGAAATGTGTCTTATTAGGCTTGAGGAGTAATATGAAGGAAAATTCCAGTAGAACAGGCCACTACCCAAAAATGTGTGCTTTAGAATGAGAAGCTGTGAGAAGAAAGAATGGAAACAGATGTAAATTATGAGAGACTAGAAAAGAATGAGTGTTAACTAAATCAAGATACAAGTTGCTAGATTAAATAGATCCATCATCTCTGAAGGAGCTGGATGTGGACAAATCAAATTTTCTGTTTAATAAAGCGTAACTTTTACAAATAATGAATTTCACTATTTATGGTTCATAGTAAACCCTGAGTCATGTTTTTTTTTTGTGTCTGGCATTTGAAAAATAATTAGAAAAACACTTTGTCACCTGGAAGCATGGCACAACAAGAAAAAACCAGCTCTACTGCTCTGGGGAAAATACAGTCCTGAAAGTTTAACGATGACCCAACAAGGGCTGCATGCTTGGGCAGAGTTTACAAATTTGACACTTGGTTTCTGATCTTTGTAATGAAGAAATCAATTTCTGCTTTGCTAAACTTACTGTAAAGAATAGAAATAATATATGTTTATGCAATTAGACTTTTGGATGTTAGTTGCTCAAAAATATGATAGTCAGCTTTATTAAATTCTACCAAAAGTCTAGGAAAAGAGTAGCTACCAAAGCTACAACAGGATCAGCCTGACTGATGATGTAGGAGAACTTCCCTGAAAGGCAGGACTGACAAACGGAGGCTTTGGGAATGTGGGAAGTTGAGGAAAAGAAGGACGTTCTGTGTTCTGAGGACAAATAAAAAGGGTGGAACAGAAATGGGATCGTTAGCAGGAAAGGACAAAGAAGGGCCCTAATCATGATGACCACACGTTTTGGATTGCAGAGGCTTCTAGGTCACAGGACCCTGACAGCTGGAGTGGATTTCGAAGACACAGTGCTTTTCTTTGTCATTCATTATCTCTCACCAATTTGGAACAGGAGCAAAACTGTAAGTAACAAAGTCTTTCAGTGCTAAACTCTTCGAGTCAAAAACAGTTGGTTGGATCAGGAAGATTCTTAAAGATGATACAGATGCTTGCATGTAACCCAGATTCCCAAAGCCAAATAACATCAAGAAATACTATTCAAATACAAGGCTTCAATAACTTTAAGATTCCAAAGTAGGCAGTGCCAGAAGTGCCTGCAAAATGTGGCTCCCTCTGAGACCACAGGAGTGAGTCAGCCCTGCTCTGTCAAGGTCAAGTTCATACCGTAACTCACTTTCCCAGTTACTGCTCTTTGCAATGAAAATTAAACAACAAATGTCTGCAACAAGTCTGTCACAGGATTTCTAAGCAGTGCAGATCTTCCTCAGGAATATTCTGCAGGGAATTTTTTAAAGTACTATAATAAATTCCAGATAAAAAAAATCTGAGTTATACAGACTGAGGAATCAAAGATCACATATGATTGAATTTTAATATCTTGTCTCAGAAACTTCATACGATTCCCCATGGGATCTGCGAAACCACACATGCTATCTATAAAATGGTATATCAGTGATACTTTAAGGATAATTTTTACTAATAAATGTTAATGAGTACTGTACAGGGCAAGCCTGCCTACACTGTAGGGATTAGTAAGCAATCAAAAATTAGAGGCAATAAAAGGAAGAACTGAAGGAGACATGGGTATTTTCAGAATAGCTTACTGTTAGCATGCACACCTGTTAGATGAGTGGAAACACACAGCTTACACAAATCAGTGACATGTGGACTACCTGTCCCACATAAAAAGGGAAAAAACTGCCTGAACTGAAATGTTTTCCCAATCTTAGAGGATGGCAGACACAATGGACCAGTGCTGCAGTGGGAGAATCTTAGTGCAAAGCCAAAAGCTGCTAGCCACCCATTTTTCAAAAAAAAACCCTTCTGCCTGTGTTATTTTATATATTATATTTTGTTATGGTATGTATTATATTAGTGTTGGTGTGTGTCTGATAATCACTTTCATGAAGAACTGGTATATACACACATCACATCTTGTTACTTCGCTTTCCCATCTTAACAAAGTCTACTGTATCTCCGTTTCCTAACATCTTTTTGCTCTTTAAATATTTATAATTTGGTTTTCTCATACAAGAGAAACCATGCAATATTTAACCTTCTGTGTCTTATTTATTTCACTTAGCAATGTGGTATCAAACTCTCATCCTGTGGTCCAGGCTGGTTCTGAACTCACTCTGTTGCCCAAGGTGGCTTCAAACCTACGGTGATTCTCCTGCCTTGGCCTCCAGGATCACAGACATGCACCACCACACCTGGCATAAAGCCAGCTCTCTTCATGGCTGAGTAGTTCTCCATGTTCTTCACCCATCCCTCTGTTGGGAGGCATAAAGGCCGCAGCATGATTTCACAGTCATGAATGGGCAGCTGTAAGCATGGCATGTTATGCCCCACTTACTTTTCACTCTGTTGCCTTGTGCCTTGTGGGTTTTTTTTTTTTTTTTTTTTTTTTTTTTTTTTTTTTTTTTTTTTTTTTTTTTTTTTTTTTTTTTTTTTGTTGTTGTTGTTGTTGTAGAGACTTAAGAAAGAAGAATTTAATCCACAGCATTACCAGGTGAAGTTTTTTGGAACTAGGAATTTCTTTACAAAACGCTTTCTCAGGATGTTAGTGTATATTTAGGTCCTCAAATATTTAGCATTCTCATGAATTAGCAAGTAAGGGTAAATATTTATTGTGCTCATATTTACCATGTCATGAAGTTCATGAATTTACATAAAAAATTTCAACTGCCAAATGGGATAAAACTGAGTATTCTAAACATGTATCTAGCGTAAAATGTCAAGTAGAGAAATCCAGTTAAACGTTTTCAGTCATGACTAGGAGAGAAGACCTTTAAAATGGTAAGAGCTTTAGATAAAGAATATTAACTAAAAACTAATACCGATGGAGCACATTCAGAAGAGAGGAGAAACAGGTTTTCATAATGTTTTCTGATAAGCATCATTCACCTACAAAATTCATCCTCTGTTTTTTCATTTGACCCTTCTGAGCCCTCAGCAGGTGAACAGGAGGCCCTGAGGGACCAGGGAATGCAGCACTGAGCAAGGCCCAGTCCTGGCCCTAGAACTCAGGGTTTTGTGGCCATGGGTGAAGGAGACAAGTACACCTGTTCTGATGGAAGGATCTATAACCGCCTGGAGCCTGGAATGAAAAGCAGGAGAGGACCAAAGAGGGTTTCCCGGGATAAGGCAGTAGACCTTCCCATAAACTGCACAGGCTGTGGGAGATGAGAGTAAGAACTTCTTACTTCATCTTTCAGAACCCTATCACATCCATAATCTTTATATTTTGGTAAAAAATGCATTTGAAATAGCTTCCTATTTTTCCAGCCCAGCCATTTTCTAATACTGTTTTCTTTGAGTTATGGTCTCCACACATTTCCACTTGAACACTTTTATCACATTTACAGTTTCAGACATTGTACATGCTGGTCTCTGAGGACAGAGAAATTGCCTTGAGCTGGCCTGGAGAGCACAGGCCATTCAGCAAGGGCAAGACTCACAGCACAGCACATCCGTAAGTATGCAGGTCAGCTGCCTTCAGCTCCAGACCAGCTCTGCACTTGGACTCCACGCCAGCCCTGGGAGGGGACTTCTCACTGACCCTGCCTTCATCTTTTTGTAGCATTTTGTTTTCTTCTATTATCTTATTTTTGGTACTGGGGATTGAACTCACTGAGCTACATCTCAGTCCTTTTTCTACATTTTAAGATAGAGCCTTGCTGGGTCACTAAATCTCTCTGGGCTTGAACTTGAGAATTTCAGTCTCCCCGAGGGCTGGATTACAGGCCTGCATTACTAAGCCTAGCTGTTCACTGTTTATTAACCTAAAAGCTATGACATGAAGACTTCCAACTGTGCAGTAGCTGGGAGATGGCTAGGTTAGGAGCGTGGGTGGGCGACAGCCCTCAGCACTGACAGGCAGGAAACAGAACTGCTTAGGAAAAAAAGAATGTCGCTCCTCTTTCCCCAGTAAGGTTCCAGGCCTTTAAGAACAAGAAAGTCACATAAAGGTATTCACAGCAGCAAAAATATAACCACACAGTCTCTCAATCACAAATTACAGCATTTCTAAAAATAGAGTGGGGAAAAATAAAAATGGAACTATGTTGGAAAAGACATGTCTTACCATAGTATGTAAGATACTCGGCAGTATGTAAAAACGTCAGTGAAACCAAAACATTGAAGATCCAGTTTATCCCAGAGGAGCACGCGTTTCCTGTACTTCTTGCCCAAAGGGGGTAGATTTCAGAATTCACAGTCCAAGGCATTGGTCCCATTCCTGAGAAGTAGAAAATCAGAAACTTCAGTAAAATAGCATCTGGTATGAAATTTGAAAAATAATAGTTTGTCTCTTCGAAAAGCAGAGAGTTCACTAATAACAAGAACAGAGCCTTTGCTTACCAGGTGCAAAGAAAACGAGATATAAAATGAGGCCCAAGAGTGCAGTCCAGGAGTATGGAGTCGGGCAGAAATTGTAAGCCCAAAATAGTTCTTCTGTTTTGGACTTTGTTTCATTTTCACACCTGAAAAATAATGCAATATGAGTATTTTAAGGATATAGTTGTAGAAACTAATGAGATCATACTGAATATATGTGTAAATCCCTTAATGTCTTAGAATTATTAAATATACAGTATTACACTCTTGATAAGCTACCCACGTTGTTTCATAGTGAGTCAAGGTGTCCTCACATATGGAAGCTCAGAGAATATTTTAGAGCTCACTATAATTTGAACAACACAGAAATACATTATTTCTTACCCACTTGTATAAGTTAGGCCTTATTTCTAATTAGTCTTTGGGAGCTGCAGTAGGTCTTCCAACACTGTCAGTGTGTGGAGGGGAGGAGCAGTGGGTGAGCAGGCAGGATGAGAGCCAAGGTCCAGAACCGGAGGTTTGACAGCAGTAAAATGGGGAGGACATCTTCTAGGCTATTACAAGGGTTAGAAGGATCACTGTGCAGGGGAGACAGGGTAGGTGAGGGGCACAAATGGGACAGGAACAATGATTTTAACTGATTCCAAATACTGTGGTTTGGGTCTGGAGTGTCCGTCCCCCTAGAAGCCTCATGTTCTTATAGATACTGTGTACTGGTGGAAGGTGAGGCCTAGCTGGAGATGCAGATGCTTGGGGCTTGACCTGGAGGGATGTGATCAGATTTCGCCCTTCCAGTACTGTCTGTGTTCCACCATGCTGTGAGGATCTCTGTGTCTAAGCACCGGCTCTGCTTCTGGCTCTAGCTGTGGCCCTGCCATGTGATTTCACCATTTTCCAGCCACCCACCCGTGAATGAACTGTGACTTCCTGAAACTGCAAGCTAAAATAAAACTTTCCTCCCTAAAGTTATGGTTGTTGGGTACTAAATCATAGTGATGAAAAAGCAACTAAGACCCAGATGACCACCTCCCTTCTGGCTCCGCATCCTTGCTTCTCCATCAGTGTCTCGGCAGGCTGGCCACCTTGCTCCACAGTGGACCGAAGTGTCCTCAGGTACGCAGGTTTTCAAGTTGCACTTAATCCTTTACCTCAACTGTCCCTAAAGATACTGTGAGGCTAAAAAAAGGCCTTAACCCTTATTGAGACTATTTCTCTGCCTTTTAGAATATGTCACACTGAGGACTTCCAGTCAAGATGGCAGCTGAGTAACAGAGGTGCACAAGGTCTCCTCATCTACCCACTTAAAAAGTCGAGAATTTAGTTAGAAAATGCATGTTCAGTGTAGCTAGGGAAGAGAAGAGCACCCCAACAACTGAAAGGAGGCCAGGGGAAGGTCAGAAACTCGGAAGGAACATTGAAAGCAGAGAAGAAAAAAAAATCCCAGCAGCCCAAGAAGCTGCCATAGGCCGGCTGCAAATGGCTGGAGCCGCAGGCAGTTGTGGATGGAGGAAAGCTTGCATGGGACCAGAACATCTGACGGAGTGGGAGAGGACAGAGCACCCCAACAATGGACAGGAGTCTGCGGGAGGGTCAGAAATCCTGAAGTCACATTGGAAGAGGAGGAAAAGAGCAGCTGATTGAGCGTGGTCCTGAGCTGCCGGCATCCGTAGGCCAGATGGAGGAAAGCCCGGAGCCAGGACCTCAGCCTGAGGTGAGTGCGAATCGGCAGAAGTGGGGATTGTCGGCAGCTGGTGGCCCCAGCCTCTGAAAAACAAGCCCACGGGTGTGTATACTACAAATGATACGTGTGCTCCCCGAGAAAAGGCCCCCCGGAGTCCAGACAAGACGCAGCACTCAGCAACCATCACAGGCAATGATGTCAGCAGGAGCCATGTAAAAAAAGAAGGAAAAAAACCCCCAAGACTGAACCCTTTAGAGTAAAAGAAAGCTCAGAAGAGCACATCAGGGCTTTCGGGGTCACACTTAATGTGCCTAGGAAGAAATTGGCACAAGAGGGAGAGAAGAAAGGGGGGGGGGGAAGGCTGCTGATCCCCTCAATGGCTCAGTGTAGTGGGCATACCTCCAAGGCTGGAGAGCCTGACCTGGGTGAGGGAAGCCAGGATAGGTGGGAGAGCTTTGCTGAGGGGACCTGGGTGAACAAGATACTTCGCCCTGTCCCTCCAGCATGCACCGGAGGCTTCCGGACCACAACTTCCCTACACGCCAGAGGCATCTAGAATCAGAAAGTCCATCGCCTGCCCAACCCATGAGCCAGAGGCTTTTAGAGGCTGCAAGGGAATTCCATCGTCCTGTCAGTCCCTTGGGCCAGTGACTTCCAGAGACATCTAGGACTGGGCCTTTGCCAAACCCTTCTTTCCAGAGCACCAGAGACAGCCAGAGAGAGCAGAACCATGAGGAAATGTAATAAATCTACAAAAAGTCCTGACACCCCAAAAGATGATACCAGGGATTCTGAATTGCAGGATCCAAAGATGAAAATGGCAAAAATGATAACTTCTGGGCCCAGAAATACATTGAATTAAAGCAGGAAATGAAACAGATATGCAAGAGATATGCCAAGACATAGCTAAGCTAAAAGCAAGCCTTGAAAAGCAATTAGAGGAGAACAAAGAAGATATAAACCAAAGATAATGAAGGCAATACAAGAAATTAGAGAAGAGCACAGCAGAGATATAAAATAATTAAATGCAGATATCCAGGAAGTGAAAAACACAGAAAATAATAAATAAGCAACCAACCACTTTGAACATATTCAGAATAGAATGTCAGACCTAGAGGATAAAGTGACTGAGCTACAACATACAGGCCGTGAAAAACACAAAGTAAATAAGGAAGACAGCGAATCATTACAACAGCTGATAGATGATTCAAAGACAAAGAACCCCAGAATTATGGCAATCCAGGAGAAGACTGAGGAAAAAACAAAAGGCTTAAAGGACATGTTCAATGAAATTATGGAAGAAAATTTCCCAAATCTAAGAAAAGAAATGAACATGGAACTATTGCAGGCATATAGAACACCAAACAACTTTGAGCAGAAGAGATCCTCATCACAACACATCATAATTAAAATACTGGAAACCCAACACAAAGAGAAAATGCTAAAAGCGGTAAGAGAAAAACAGAAGGTGACCTACAAGGATAAGCCCATCAGGATAACTTCAGACTTCTCAATCCAGACTCTTAAAAGCCAGGAGATCATGGAGCAATGTCATCCAAGCACTAAGAGAACATTAATGCCAACCAAGACTGCTAATCCAGCAAAGTTATCTTTTAAATTAAAGGGAGAAATTAAAACTTTACATGATATAGAAAGCATAAAGAAATTTGCAGCCACTAAGCCAGCGTAGCAGAGAATACTTAAAGGCAACTTAGAAAGTGAAAGGGAGACCAGTGACACCAATGACCCCAGAGAAAAAGAGTCAATAGCTAGAGGAGAATGAGCTGAGAAAAAAGTAAGGCTACACATGAAATTAGGTGTGAATTGATAGGCAAAAGGATAAACCAAATCGGGAAAAATGTTAATAATTAATGAAATATAAGTAAACAATATACGGAAGTTAAAAAAATCAAATAGCTAAGCATAGCTATCAATCCATTGCTTTAACTGTAGTATACTTATGTGATACAGAGTTAAGTCCATTTAATGTAGCAAATTGATAAAGTCTTAAGCTTTTTTAATGAAGCAATTCATTTTGATGTTGAATGTGAGTTTATCCTCTTTGAGAGGCAGAAAGATAAGCAACACCAAAATAACTTGGAGGAAAGGTAACATGTAAAGGGAAAATGTAATAAAAAAGATTGGTATTTAAATCATTTGATTGATATACTTCTAAAACAGTACCAGCTGTTCTATAAATCTGTGAAATCTGTCTACATCATTGTTATTAGTAACAGTACAGTAGTGTACAAAACAGATAATTACATGCAACATGGGGAATTGACAGAAAATCTTTTAAAATACATACACATGAATATATGGATGGAAGGCAGATAAAATTATAAAAAATCTAACAGAATGTTAGCAATCAGTGAAATGTGAGTAAGTTATGAAAGTTAAAAAATTCTGAAATAACTAAATTTGCCTTCATATCTGTTACTTTTAAGTATATTTATGTGATGTAGATTTAAGTTCATTTAATGTAGCAATGTGATATAGTTTTAAGTTTGTCTATTGTAGCAATTCACTTATTAGGTCTTTGATGTAAATTTATCCTAAGAAAACTGACTGATGTAAAGATAACCTTGTGAATGTACAAACATGCACCTTCCAGTACTCAGCTAAGGCAATTGAAATTTAACTTTTCTTCTTCTTTCTCGTATTTACTAGTCTTTTGAATTGTATGCTTGTAATTATTTTCTTATGTGAACTGTTGGGTGAGGTCAGATTTAAGAAAATCAACAAAGATATAGCACAATATAGAAGAAAAAAAAAGAACTTTTGGCAAATATCCCAATAAAGGGATCGGCTGGACTCAGAGAAGAGGCATCAATATTTGACCACTGTGGTTCATTCAAGGAATAGGAAGCTGAGCTAAAGAGTGGTGACGTAAGTGTGGAAACTTAAATGCATAAGATTAACCATGTTAAGTACTGTATAGTCTCTCTGACTTGGGAAACCCAGAACACAGACATTCTATAGAACCACAAGATGTGATAGCCAGAGTTGGGGGGAATGGCTGAAGAGCGTCAAAAATGGGGATTGTAAAGTTGA
>PVKB01004443.1:0-141638 GCA_004027205.1 Ctenodactylus gundi | reverse complement strand
TTACATTTTCGCGCCGTACGCGATCAGGTGACCAGACAGGCAGAAAGGAGGGAGGCGGGATTAGGATGTGACGTTGTGATAAACGTGGCCCTGAGCCAATGCTTTAGATCTTCCCGGGAAGACTGTGAATCCCGCCAATGGGAAACGGCGGGGGCAGGGCCTTGCGAGTTAGGAAAAAGGTCCCCCCGGCCATGCTTGCTGGTCTTTTCTCCACTTGCACGTGGGAAGGACACCCTTTTGCAAAAGGAAATTAAAGCCTCATACCCTGTCGTCCATGCCTCCCAAGTCCATCCTTTGTTTGGACAGGAAGATTGCTATGCGCCGTTTCTAACAATAACCAACAAAAGTCCATTAATTACACAAGGGATGTCATCAGGAACATATTTAAACAATTAGATACAACCAGTAAAATGACAAGGAAAACAGGTTAATGTACAAAATCCTAACAAAGAGGAGGGGAATTTATGCCGTGTTGGATGGGCAGTACTGGGTTAAGGAGGTGAGGGAAGTAATGGCTTCTGCCTTATCTCTCCTCACCATAATGACTGGAGGACTCATAATAGCCCTGGGTTATTACACTATTTTCTGTATCAAGGGCCTAATTCAAGGGCTTATAAAAATAATTTTCAAGGGACAAACCCTTGAATCATGCCAAAAGGGAAGCCTGACTCTGACTAACTGGTCGCAGCCTAATCCTGATAAAATAAGTTACGATATGTTGAAAAAAATTTGAGAGTCACTTAGCTCTCACCATGTTAAAGGGATTTGAGAGACAACTGAGTCTGAAGAGTAAATGAAAATGTGCCAAATAGCTAAAAAAGAAAAGGGGGGAATTGTGAGCGTCACCTAGCAGCAACGGTGGCACATTGTTCAAGATGGCGGATCTTTACATTTCCGCGCCATACCTCATCAGGTGACCAGACGGAGGCAGGAAAGAGGGATGAAGGATTAGGATGTGGTAAACATCCTACCATCCTACGTTGTGGTAAACGTGGCCCTGAGCCAGTATCTTAAACCCTCCCGGGAAGACTGTGAATCCCACCAACGGGAAATGGCAGGGAGAGGGCCTTGCGAGCTAGGAATATAGCTCCCTCCGACCATGCTTGGTCGTCTCCTCCACTTGCACGTGGGAGGGACACCCTTTTGCAAAAAAAAATTAAAGCCTCATACCCTGTCGTCCATGCCTCCCAAGTCCACACTTTGTTTGGACAAGAAGATTTCTACGCGCCCTTTCTAACACCACCTGCCCCTGCTGGCCTCTCAAGGTCGGCCATCTCTCGGAAGATGGAGGAGCTGGCAGGGCACCTGGACCAGGAGAAACAGCACAGGCCCAGCCAGCCGTGACACGGACCTGATGACACCAGACCACAGGCGGGAGTTCCCCGGCCTGAGAGGACCTGCCCATCTAGCAGCACCACAACTCACAGGGAGACCGGCAGGCAAAGAAAAGCCAGCTCAGACGCCCAAATTCCCAGCTGCCTCCAGGGGCACGCAGGAGGCCAGGATGGGCCACTGCACAGACAGCAGGTGAGCTGGCCACTCGAGGGGGCAGCAGCAGGCCCTTCCCCATAGAACCATCTCAACCCCCAGAAATACCCTACAGCCAGGCAGGGACAGAGAGCCAGTTGGTCAGCCAAGTACAGCGTTTATATTTAAATCATCCCAAGGAGACCTACACCTCCCGGCACAGCCAGGAGTGGAGAAGGTGAGAGCAGAGGGGTGCGGCTGCTCCGGAGCAGCAGGCTGCCCTTAGGGCTGGCTCTGGATCCCATCCGCTGCCCCTCCCCACTCCTCTCAGCTGGGCACCTCGCATCTCCCAACCCTGTCCCTCACCAGATGCACAGGGCCTCTGCAAATGTCTCCAGTCCTCAGAGGACTTGCAGCAGCGATCAGGGGTTCCTTCTGACACAACACACCCTGCCCTGACCAAGCGAGCCTGGGCAGTGCACATTTACACACCGCAGTCCCACACACGCACGCCACACGCACTTACGGAAGGTCCACCTGTTTGTCCACCTGTTTTTACAATGAGAAGAGGCAGGGAGCCTCAGAAACCCAGAAGCCTGCAGTTTTGTCACTGGATTGTCGCAGCCACTGTAATTCCAATGACAACATTCTACGCGAAACCCAATTACAGATCAGAAAGCCACCCTCTCCCTTTCTGCCTCCCCTCTCGGCCACCCGGTGAGACTTGCTGATAACCAGAGATCCAGTCTGCATTCTTGGCCAGCATAAGCACCCACAGCCAAGGACACCGCATGGATAAACCCAGCGGGCGGGACCTCTGCACTCAACAGTGCCAGGCTGCAGCTCCTAGCTGCCAAGAAACCCATCTCCCTCCGCGCTCCTGGGTGCAAGTGTGCCCCTGACCAGCCTGTACTTGGGCATCGAACCTAAGTCCCCAGCAACGACATTTTTGTGCATCAGGAAAATCGAATCCACCTCGTCCCTCCATCCTCACCCAAATTTCCCTCAAGGAGGGTGTTGCAAAGAGGACAGTGTAGATGCGTGTCTAGAGGACAAGCAGGAAACATTAGACAGATCACACCAACAAAGGGCTCGCTGCACAGCCACCCAGGTCCAGGTGTCAACTCGGCAGGCAAACACAGGAGCAGGATCCAAACCTAGCCCAGCCCAATGACGACGACTCGTGCTCGCTGCTAAAGCCGCGGGGGTCGGACCAGAGGCTCCGTGCAGATCCCCCCACTGCAGCTACGAAGCAGAAGGTCGCTTTAAACTGTACTCCACTCCGTTCCCCCTTCTCATACCTGCACAGTTCTCATTCAACCCGAGGCTGAACCTAGCCGAGGTTCCCCATTTTATCCTGAGACTCACTGTCCCCTCCTAGGGGCACTTGCATCTCAGAGGCTGCCAGATCAAAACCGAACCCGTCGGTTCCCAGCTTGTAGTCCGCGGACCCGGCTCTCAGGTGGTTCGATTCCTAGAGTCAGCCTGGAGAAAAACCGGCCGGGGCAGGAGCCGCAGGCCGGAAGTTGCAGTATGGCCTAAAAGGGGCACTCTAACTGCAGCCGCCCGGACAAGCGTGCACCTCCCAAGGCGCGCGGGGCTGGGCACCTCGCAGGCGGCGGTTTGACGACCACTCCCTTCGCAGTCCGCAGCCTCCGGGGCTCCAGTCCAAGGCCCAGGCCGCCTGGGGGCGCCGGCTCCCCACCTACCCCTCTGAACAATAATGAGACCCCCACAGCGCTAAGGCGCGCGCTCCGCAGGTCCAAGGGCTGGGTTCCACCCCTAGTTCCCGAATTAGAACGACCAGAACCCCACGAAACGCCGCATCACGCCCCGGGCGGCCCCTCCCGGCCGTACCCCACAGGCTGCGCGCACTCGCGGGGGTGAGGGCGGCCGGGACAGGAGGGAGCGGCGCGCCGAGGAAGGGCAGGGCCGGCCGCCAGGCGGCGAGGGCCGTAACCTGACCCCGCTCCGGCCTCCTCCCGCTCCCGCAGGGGCCCGTGCGCGGCCAAGCGCCCAGGCCGCCCCCAGCTGAGCCGAGTTAGCGGCGCGCGCGGCCCTCCCGAGGACGCCGCCCTCCGCGCCGCGCCGCGCCCGGCCTCCCGCTCCGCCCACGGGACCCCGAGGGGGACCCCGCGCGCCCGGTGCTCACCGCCCGTGTCCTCGAAGCGCGGGGGCGCGCGGTCCCGCAGCGCGGCGCTCCAGCCGGAGCCGGCCTCGTCCTCCGCGGGCGGCGGGGCGGGCGCGCGGGGCGGCGGCGCGCGGCCCTCGCGCTCGTCGTCCGAGGAGGCGGCCGAGGAGGAGCGCGAGGCGGCCGAGGTGCTGTAGAAGGGGTTCCCGCCGCTGTCGGGGCCCGACTCCCCGAACACGTCGTCCGAGATGTGCAGGCTCTCGTAGCGCGCGCGCGCCGCCTCCAGCAGCGCCGGCGCCCCCCGGCGCGCGCCCGCGCCGCCCTCGGCCATGGCGCCCGCCGCCCGCGCGCCCGCCGCCCGCAGCGCCTCGCGGCCGCACGCGCCCGGCCCGGGCCCCGCCGCGCCCCACCAGCGCAGCCCGCAGCACAGCGCGCGCCGCCCCGCGCCCGGCCGGCCCGCCGTCGTGCCGCTGGGCCGCGCCCGGGGCGCCTCAGGTGGGGCGGCGGGGAGGGCGCCGCCGCCGCCGGGACCGGGACCGGGACACCGCCGGGACCCGGGCCGCCGCTGCGTCTCCGCGGCACCACAGCTGCGCCGCCGACCTTCGCCGGCGCGCCGCCTCCCGCACCTCGGACGCCGGCCAATGGGAGCCCGGCCTCGCGGGGCGGGGCCGAGGGCGGGGACACGGCAGGCCCCGCCTCCCCGCGGGGGCGCCGGCCCGAGGCCTCCCGCAGGGCTGCGCGGCCGCTCCCGGCCGCGCGGCCGACCAGGTTCTCGCGCTGTCCACCTCGGGGTTCTGAAGCCGGAGCCGGGAGCTGTCCGCACGGCGGTTCTGAATCGGGCCAGGGAGCCGCCGGCCGGGGCTCCTGAACCCGGAGCCGGGAGCTGGCTGACCGCTCGGGGTTCTGAATCCAGCACCGTTGCTGTTCTTCAGGGTCAGACCGGGCGGCGGGAAGGCGCTCCGGGGGCCTGCCAGCCGAGCCGGCCGAGAGCCTTGCGCCCCTGGAGCCAGCCTTCGTGCTGACCACCACCTTTGACGGCTGACACCTTTCGTTCTTAAAATGTCGATGACTTCCTAAATACTGATTGCTACCTGTGTTCCAGCCTTTCTTTGCCCTGCGCTGGGTGTGCAAACCATGGCCCATGTGCCAGGGCCCGGCGCTCCGCAAACACCGGAACCGGGAGGCTCCGTCTTCTCCCGACGCGTAGGTGTCTGCGGCGACCGCCCCTGGGTGGTGGCATCGACACCGGCCTGGCTGTCTTCTTGTTCCCGCCCCCTCTGGCAAGCAATGCGCTAAGTCACTTTAATAGTAATTGGGTCATAAAGTCACTTTCACTCTGAAACACAATAAATCCAAGGCCCCGTGAAGGGCTTACAAGTCCCACCGGGGACAACTAACGGGCACTCCCACAGAGCGCAGAGCTCTGTCGCTCTTTGCCGGCTGGCATAGGCACCTTCACCTCCCGGCCCGACCCAGTCCCTGTAGTTCCTCCTCCGGTCCAGGAGGTCTGCGCTCTGCACAGGTGTGAGGGAACTCACCTAGATTCTCGCTGTATGGATTGGCGGATGAGTGAGAAAGAGTTTGCAAAGCATTTCCGCTCCCTTTGTAAACTGAGGCCAAGGAAAGGGCCTGCTCCTGGCACACCTGAAGGTTTGGAGCAGGCATGGGTAACCAGGCTTCGTGAGAAGGGTTGTGGTGAAACTTGAGCGAAAGGTGTTAGGAGTAAAGCTGTAGCCACACTGAAGTTCTGCAATTAAGACTTGTACAAGCCTCTGCAAGATGTCCTGTTACCCATTAAAAATAATGAAATTATTTTTTTAAAAAAATTAATTGAGCGGGAGCAGAGGGGAAGAATCTCCAGGAAAGAGTTTCTTGTTGTTAACCCGTGAAAACACCAGCAGCAAAGGCAAGCGCTCAGTTCTGGCACTGGATGGCGGCAAGAGCCACAACAGTGGGCCCAGCCTCCCGCTGCACGTAACGTGCACCTGCATGGTGCTAACCACAAGGAACCGAGTGCCTTTGTGATTCCAAGGCCCCCAGCCCATGCCGGCCATGTTGGGAAGAGGATTATACAGTCGCAGAAGAAATGCTGGTGCTGAGAAATCAAACTTCTACGCCCGAACTACGATGAAGATCAGATGACTGACTCAGCTTAAAGTCAAGCGTGAAGCAGGTTACTTTGTGGAAGCAAGTGCTTGCCAATGAGAAAAGTAAAGGTATGCCAGCCTTTAAAGGCAGGCAGGAGTTTTCCAATGTGGAGAGGAGAAGAGAGAGGGAACAGAAGAAGGAGAAAAGGTTTGAAGCTCCCATCGTCTGCTGGCACTCCGGCTGATGCTGCCGTGGTGGCTGGCTCTGCTTCACTGATTTTAGTACTACTAGTGAAGACAGTTGTGGAATCGACACAACACCGAGATCTTAGCTTCAAAGTCATTTGAAAATACCTCCAAATCATTTAAATTTGAAACACAGTTACATGATTTTAGACTGAGTTTTTCACTTACGGTTTCCCAGGGAGTTGACTTCCCAGGTGTAGGAGCAATCCATTTGTGTGGTAGTCACCTTATGCCTCGTTAAATCAAGGGGTTGTGTTTTCATGCAACAAGGGCTAGCTACTGTTTTATGAAGCCCGAGCCTTCCTTCATGGCGCCACGAGCCCTTGTTTTATCGATCTCTGAAAAAGAAAAAGAGTGCCATAGAAAACTGATACAACAGTTTCTTCTCAGTTCTAATTTTAAACTTACCAAAGATACCTCTTGATATTATTTGGACAGAACTCTGTCATAGATCACTCTAACACATAACGATAAAAATGTAGGTTAAACTAATGGGCTCGAGTTTTCTGCTGTCCCAAGGTCGCACTGTCCTTGCTGCTTTAGTGGAGCTGGGGGTGCCGTGGCACGGGGCCCCTGGAGCTGTGCAGAGCTGTTTCCTTTGCAAGGTTCCTAAGCCAACCTGCTGGCGTCGGTGCTGCTCGGCTGCGTGCTGCTGCTTTGTTGAGTTCGCTTTGCCTTGCTCTAGGTTTTTACACCATGGCCAGAGTCATGCTCCACCTGCAGGTGGAAAAACCTTGGCATGCTGAGTGGCATAGAAAACCAGCAGGCCCTGGGGGTAGCGAGCCAGCCGGGCTCAGGCTGCTATCCTCCATGGGGGAGTTCCTCCGGGGACATGGCAGCACACTGCAGGCCAGGGGCATGGGTGCATGCAGCAGCCCAAGGGACGCAGGTGCCTGTGGAAGCCAGAGGCCCTGAGAGAGAGAAAGCAGCTGTGGGGGCGAGGAGAGGGTGGCAGGGGTGGAACTGGGGGGACGCTAGGTGTTACATCTGTAAGACAGGCACTGCTCACGCCTGGGGCCGCCCCTCTTTGTCCTAAGTGGCCCCCACACGCCCAGACAGGACAGTCCCTGCATGATCCCCTCGGTCCTGCAGCGTGAGTTCTGATACAGCCTCTTTGAATGGCCTGCTTGCGCGGGAAGCAGAGGCCAGCAGAGGGCTGGGAGGGAGGAGTAAGTCTGGCTGCACCCTGCGGCCCCCTTGCCTGTTCCCTGGAGTAGCCCAGAGCAGGGGAAGGTGCAACCCCTAAGACCCTGCAGGGCACGAAGGCCATGGAAGAGACCGCAGGGACGAGGCTGGTGGGGTGGGCGCGGTAAGAACTGGCTGGATCGGAACATAGTTTGAAAGCAGAACCCACATCCTGTGTGGAAGAGTCGAGCGTGGGCAGCACAGAAAGATGAGGCAGGGTTTTTGCTTCAGCCGTTATGAAAGCGGGGGGGGGGCGGGGGGGAGTGGGCGGGGCTGGTCTGGGATGAGGGCGTTCCCAGAAGCATCCCAGAGCGCTGAGTGGTGGTCGGGATCTGGCGGGTTCACATGAGTGAGAGAACCAGGGAGAAGATTCCAGCCATCTTTTCTTTTTGCCCCTCCCACCCACAGCCCCCCAGAGCCAGGGCACATGGGAGCGCTGCTCTCCAAGACTCGCCTTGCCCAGATGCTCTCAGTTTGAGGCCCACCGAGGGGTCTCCAGCTCTGTCCCCAGCCATCTTGAGATGGACCATGGGGGCGTTTGTCCCAGGGCCTGGTCTTTTCCTGGCTAGCATCTGTAACCACCCAGGAAACCCTTTTGTTCCAGAAATCTCTGCATCCCTTCCCAGAGTTTTCCTGGAGGTAATGGAGGGTCCTGAGGAAGGAAGTTCAGAAGAGGGAAGGTAGATAGCCTCTTGTCCCAAGAATTCCTCCTCCTGAGTTGTCTACAGGAGGAGCGTTTCCACCAAGTCACACAGGGAAGATAGACCCCTGCCAAGCGGCACAAATATCTCTGATTACTCTTTCAATCTACCTTTTTGCCCCTCCGGGTTTGAAATCAATTTTTTTCCCAACAAGTAAACATGATGAGCTATTTAGAGTTCAGAAAACACACACACACACACACACACACACACACATTGGAAGTCAGACTTTCCTGTTCTTGAGTAATGGGATAATACGGAGTTGGTGCTGATTTCATACTCTTTCCACAATGTTTGGTTCTTGGTTTATGTTTTCTATTATTGTTTTTTTTTGGTTTTGTTTTTGAAATAGGATCTCACTGAACTGCCCAGGCTGGCTTTAACTTCTGATCTTCCTGCCTCAGCCTCCCACATAGCTGTGATGATTGGTATCCACCACCACGCCCAGTGAACCTATAAGAATATTGTGACTGTCACCTGCCCCACCTCTACCGGAGGTCAGCCAGCAAGCAGCACCTCACCACACCACAGGGGGTCGAGGGTGCAGGTAGCAACTGGCTGGTCACCAGTGACCCAGAGCAAGGCTGCCTTGTTCATTTGCTCTGGCCCTTTGAGTCCAGTCCTTGATATTAACTGTGGGATCGACGAAACTGTGTTATGCCCAGATCTTGGGGACCCCAAAAACCACCAGGAGTCTGAGACATGCATGCAATAACAAGGAATCTTTATTCGGACTTAAGCTCAGGCTCTCAGACGTCACCAACGCAGTGGATCCATGCAGAGAGCCCAGAACAAAGGATGAGCAGGGTTTTTATGAGGTAGGGGCAGGGTGGTCTCAGGAGATGGGACACGGGTGCATTATCATTTACATAGAACCAATTGTAAGTACACAGTTTTCTTATGATGGCGATGCTGACTGTGAGCGTCACCTCGCAGTAGCAGTGGCACATTGTTCAAGATGGCGGATCTTTACATTTTGTCGCCTTATCTGACCATGTGACCAGACAAGGGCGGAAAGGGAAAGGAGGGATAAAGGTAATGATGTTGTGATGGACTTGGCCCTGAGCCAATGCCTTAGATCTTCTCAGGAAGATTTTGAATCCTGCCAATAGAAAGAGACTGGGAGAGGGACCTGCGACCTAGGAATTTAAGTCGGTACTGACCCCATTTTCGGTGTGCCTCTCTCCACTTGCATGTGGGAAGGTCGCCCTTTTTGCAAAGAGAAAATTAAAGCCTCATACCCTGTCGTCCATGCCTCCCATGTCCATCCTTGGTTTGGACAGGAAGATTTCTACGAGCCGTTTCTAACACTGACCACCTAGAGAGGCAGAGTGGCCATAACTTTTGTTGTAATCCAATCATGACCTTTTAGGAGTCTTTTGGATGTAACCAACTGAGTGTGGTGTTTCAGTGGCCTGGGTAGGGTCTAAAGGGGCATCGAGAGATTGGTAGGTTGTCATTGGGCAACTTATTTACGATCTCTTGACTCTGCCCCAGGCCCAGGAATGCCAGGCTTGTTTACTCTTTGCCCCAGGCCCAGGAAGGCCAGATTCGTTTCCCTTTTGGATTGACTGTTACTAGGTAACCAAGTGCCCCAAGACTATCCTGGCCTTGGGCATTCTTTGACAATTGTTTGACCATCTGAGAAGCTATGGCTTAGGTCCAGTCACTTTTAGAGTAACTTTGAAACCTGTCCTGAAGTCTGCTCAGCTTGGGTCCTTCAACTGCAGGGCCACACGTGGTTCAGCTTGTCACCCACGCTTCCCTCAGTGCCCTTCTGCTGATGCCCAAAGTGCGTTAGCCGTTGTCCTTTTAACTGCCCGACACCATCAGCAATGGGGGCAGGGCAGGCCCCGCCCGTTTCCATGAAGCAGCTGCAGGATGTTTCTACCTGCCCTGCAGGGAATGCCCGGAGCGGCGAAGAGGGCCGGGGGTAGAGGTCTCAGGTGGCAGCGGCTGCAGCACACCAGCGCTCTGTTGCCAGTGTCTCCCAAGGTGTCCACACCTCAGGGCACGGGCAGAGCTCCACTGTCAGCCTCCTGCCAGCCAGCATGGTGGGACACGTGGGCAGCCAGGGCCCCTTGCTAAGGAGAGGCCTTTGCCCCAGGGCAGACTTCCCCTCCGTGACAGGGGAAGCACTCCAAGATGTCAGCTCAAGAAACGATTTCCTGACTAGGCTTCCAACAGCTCAGGAAACAAAAGCTAGAATTGACAAAGGGTTTACATGAAGTTGGAAAGCTTCCGCACAGCAGAGGGAACAACCACCCACTGAATGAATAGAAGGCGGGAAGAACCCCAAAACTCAAAAATAGAAGAGGAAGGCATAGCTTGCCCAGCACTCTAATCTAAATAAGCTAGGCATGGTGGTGCACACCTGGAATCCCAGCACTCAGGAGGCTGAGGCAGAAGGATTGTCATAAGTTTAAGGCCAACCTGGGCTCCATTATGAGTTCAGGACAGTGTGGACCATAGAGTGGGACTTTGCCTTAAAAAAACAAAAAGCAAAATACCCAAGAAACTTAACAAAAAGAGTGAGTAATCCAATAAAAAATGGGCAAATGAGCTAGCAGACATGCTTCAAAAGAAGTAAATTTTAAATGGTCAATAAATTGATGAGATGTTCAACATCTTTAGCCATCAAGGACAGGCAAGTCCTGAGATTCACCCTGGTCGAAGTGATGGTTATGAAACAAAAAATAATAAATGTGGAGATAAAGAAACGCTTCTACGCTGTTGGTGAGAGAAAAAAAAAAACCAGCACAGACATTGTGGAAATCAGTACGGAAGTCCTTCAAAATCCTAAAGATAGGAACACCGTGTGACCCAGCCCCACCCCTCCTGGGTGCACCCCAGGAGGGAACCAAGTCAGAGCTTGGAGGGTGACTGCACCCCGCCAGCTGCCCCACGCCCGCCCCACCGGGGCACAGGACCCTGCTCAACTCCGGGCCGTGCCTGGAACTGGCACACAAGAGGGGTCCTGGTCCCTGGCTCACATGGGTGCCTGTCCATATGCGGCGGTCCCTCCGCCTCTCCGCCAGGTGACGCAGCAAGCCCCCTTTGCCCGTCACTAGGGCTGGGCTGTGTCCAGTGTGAAAGAGTCTCAAGCCAAGCAAACCTCTATAAAAAAGGACCTGGCCTTGGGTACTTTGTTACTGTAACACAGAACCAACTGGAACACTGGCACACACAACTTCTCCTGCCCTGGCAGCCTCCCGTACCCCAGGCCCAGCCTCAGGAAAGGCGCAGGGCTGTTGGGGGTGAGGGGGAGTCATGGGTGCTGCCTTTCCTTTCTCCGCCCACAGGCCCCACCCTCCCTCTGCTAAGGAATTCTTTTTTTTTTTTTAATCTGGGATGAAGAGGCGACTTTTTCCCCTGTGCTCGGGATCAAACCCAGAGCCTTGTGCATGCTAGACAAGGCTGGGTTGGTGAGCTGCACCCGGATCCTGTTTATTTTACAGACAGGATACAGACAGGATCTCACTGAGCGGCTCGGGCTCCCCTTAAACTAGCATCTCTTTGCTGGAGCCTCCTGAGGAGCCGGATTTTAGTCGTGCACTGCGGCACCCAGCTGGGAACAACTTCTTTTAATTAGTGTTTTTCTCCCAGTCTCTGGTCTGTGCGGCATGCTTCCCTACCTGCTGCACGCCTAAGCTCTGGAAACTCAGAAGCTGGAAGGGGACCACGTTCCTCCGCGTCTGAACATCCCCTCTGCCCTCAGCCTGTGAGCCCAGAATGTCGCCTCTGGTCCTGTTAAGTGAATGCAAAATCCACGGACTAGAAGGAGTGAAGAATCCCAAGAGAACCCTGAGTTGGCGCGGAAAATACAGGGTTTCTTCAGGGCTGTCGGGCAGCTGGGGCACCTTGCCACCATGTTTTTAATCATGCTGGTCTCCGTCTTCCAGACCCAATTAAGCTCCTGGCTGCCTGGAGCGCAGAGGAGGTTAATTACATGTCGTTGGCCACGATGCACCTTTTTAATTGTTGTCCCTGCTGGTCTTTTTCAGACATTAGAGACAGGCTTCATGAAGAACCCAAAATTTATCCAATAAAAGATACTCCCTGAGCTAGAAGAATAGCACAGGGATGAGAGCACGCGCCGACCAAGTGCGAAGACCCTGAGTTCGATTCCCCAGCACCACATAAGCCCCGGCATGGTGGCACACACCATAATCCCTGTACTTGAGAGGCTGAGGCAGGAGGATTTTTTTCTCCAAAAAAAAAAAAAAAGAAACAAAACAAAACCCTACTTCCTGAGCACCTTCCTCCTTGCCAACCCTGGGCTGACAGGCAAAATCAGCCCTCCCGCATTCGATCTTCATTAGGGACTCCTCTCCAGTGAGGACCCTGAAGGCTCCACCAGGGACTCGAGGAAGCCCTCAGGCCACCAGCCGAAGCAGGGGGAGCAGAGCTCATCTCGGGTTTCCAGGGAGAAGGACTGTAGTAAGGTCACCTTGCGCTGTGGGTCCCGTTGTCATAGAAACGAAGACTTGACCCTCACTAACCAGTGTGAGGACGCAGATGGAGCCTGGGTGAAAAGCCAGCTACCATGTGGCTTCTCTTCCAGCCAGCCCTGGCGTGGAGCTGTCTCTCAGTCCTTCCTGGTCCTCTGTGACCTTGGCATTTAGGAAAGTCACAGCCAGCATGTTGCAGACGGCCCCTCAGCATGTGCCTCTGTGTTTCCTTGGGATTGGTCCCCAGGCTCCGTGTCTTTGCAGGAACTGCACACCCTGTTCTCCTGCTCCCTTGGGTGCCGGGGTTTAGTTTGTCCCTTCGCTGATGGCATGCTTTGGTCATGGGACCATAAGGTGTGCCCGCCTTCTCTACCCTAAGGTCCTGTCTTCCCTGTCAGGATTCCTAAGCGTTTTGTGAGGTGGTGGCTTCACGCTGTGCACCTGCCCATCCTCACCCAAGTTCCCATGCGTTACCGTGCATGCTCCGTGAACTTACCTTCCCTGGTTCTCGGTGGGTGCCCTTCAGTCCCCCTCGTGGTTTGCTGCGATGCTGTGCTGTCCCGTTTGCCACGGGACCCCACCCCACCCCTGAGCCGGCTTCAGTGTCCTTGTGACGACACGTCCCGGCCACCCTTTGTGCACTCGGGCACAGGAAGATGCTCCCAGCGCACATCACACGGCCTGCGTGGCCCTGGCATCGATCCCTTTTCCTGCTCCTCCAGGAGCCGCGTGGAACACAGGTGCAGGTATGCCCCTGCATGTGATGAGCACACACTTGCACATCGCATCTCCATGTACCTCTATGCGCCTGCATCTCCCGTGTTTCATGTGTGCTACCTCCCTGTATGTTCTGTGCCCACATATGCTGTAAACCTGACTTCTTGAGATCCTGTCACACTCTGCCCCAATACACAGGGCTAACCTGTCTCCTGCTGCCCCACCTTCTCCAGACCTGACGGCCTGTTCCCACCATGCTTCCTTTCTGCCTGACCTGGTTGGCTCTCCACAGGCAGCCTGTCCTGAGGCCCTGCCAGCTGCTTCCTGCCTGGTTGATTCCCTGCCCCGTGCCCCCTACCAACACCCTCCTCACCGGGCTGGATGCCGCCTCCCTGCAGGGCCTCCCCTCCACAACTGATCTCTGCACAATTCTCAGGCTCTTAGAGTATATCTGGCTTTTCTAATATAGCTTCTCAAAATTAAAATTTCTTTTCAAAGCCTTAGGGTCTATGATGTCAAAGGAAGACAGTCAAATCGAGCAGAGTTTACACGGAAAACAGGCCACCCAGGCAAGTGGGCAAGAAAACCATTGTGGCAATCTTTCCACGAAAGCAAGACATCTATTTATTTTGTTTGGTGACCCTGAGTTTCTAATTACAGTGTTTCTAATTGGGCTTCTAATGATTGTGGTTAAAATGTCCACTTCCTATAATTTTACGTTCATGACTTAATTTGCAAACTCTGTACAGACTGACTTTATTTTAGTAGCTATTGAGAAATGGTGATTCAGTAATTATAGTTTCTCATGTAGGGAAGAGGCGCTTTCTGGACCCACAGCCAGGTATCACAGGCTCTCATGCCAGTTCTGTGTTCCGTGTGACTCCTGCAGCCCTGACTGTGGCTTTGGACACTCACAACCTCACTGCCTTCAGGGAAGGAGGCACTGCTTCTTGCTCACAGCTCCCGGTCGCGGGGTTCCTCACCCCTCAGCTAGGAAGCACTGCTCAGGCCACTGGTGATGCACTCACGTGTCCACCCGGGGCCCTCGGGAGGTGCAGGCCAGGCTGGCAGCCCTAGTCCCTGCTCCCAGATGACACTATTGTCAGGTATTGTCTTGGTTACTTTCTTGTTGCTGGAACAGAACACCTGAAATCCACAATTTAAGGGAGGAAAAATTTATTTTAGCTCAGTTTCAGAAGGTCATAGTCTACACGTGGGCAGCCATCAATGGTGAACACACAGGGCAAGGGCACAAACAGAGAGCTTTTCATGGCATGGTACATGGGAAAACCAACTTTGGGAGGAAGGGTGGGGTGGGTCCTACCAGGTAGTTGGCCCCTTCTGGAACAAACCCGTTTTCCACATCCTTTGACCAGGTCCCACGTCTCAACATGGATAATCCACAACATCCAAACACGTGAGATTCTGGGGGACAAACCAGCCCAGACCACAACAGTACCAAGTGCAATGTATGGTGTTTCAAGATGAGACACACAGGATACATTCTGAGAGCCGTGTCCCAGGTCCACTAGGCATGCACATGTCACGGAGCGCTCTTCCACCGACTCAGGAGGCAGCCCGGCCACGTGGTGTCCACACGTGATGGAGCCAATTGTTATTAGACCCTTGACAATCAGGTCAGTGAACCCAGAGCAAGAGAAGATGGTGCCCAAGGGGGGAGGTAACACAAGAACCCGAAGGCCACTCGGGCCGAAAGCCCAGGACGGTTCTCCGTGGACTGCTGCTTTCCATCAAGCAGATTGCACTTCAACGTAACACGGGGTGCCGAGAGCTCAGTCACCACCACCAGTGTGTCGAGAGCTCAGTCACCACCACCCGTGTGTGTCGTGTCCCAGCTGATGCCTCTGTGTTGGTACATGGGCCAGCAGCAGGAACGGTGGCTCACACCAGCCTTACCGCACACACGTGAGGGACATCTGTCATGTTATGTCATCGCTAGTCCCCTGGGTTTTCAGCTTCACTGCTGCCTCAAAGCCGCCCCGCCGTATCGGAGCACGGCTGGACCACCAGGAGAGCTTTACTTGAGGGTACTGCAGTCCAGGCCTGTGTCCTAGCAGAGCGGTTACTGCCACGGACCATGGCCCTATTAACTGAATTACAGACAGGAGGCATGCGCACACTGAAAATATTGTTGTTTCTGTGAAATTCAAAAGTAGCCAGGCACCACCCCTTATCTTATGGTTTTGTAGCTTGGTCCTTACCAAGCAGGGCAGTCAGGCTTTCTGCTGGTGGGTGTGGTCAGCCCTGGAGAGCCACCCTGAGTTCCCCCCAGGGTTAGGCAGGGTCGCAGCCTCCTAGGCGCAGGCCTCTTCTGTGCACGCACTTGGGTTTGGGGACCCCCACTGGGGCTCCTGGGCTGCTGGTTCTCTGTGTGTGAAGTCCACAGGGCGGTCACTCGCTGAATTCTGAGGGTCCACAAGTAGCCAGTTAGGAGAGGGTTCTTGGGTTGAATCTGGGAGGATACTGTAAATCGACAAACATGGTTCCACTTGGGGCTTTAACAGCCAGCCTGTGGCTGTCACCCACCCACCAGCTCCCCGGTGTCTACGCCAACGATTGGATGCTATCTGAGGCCCCTCTGAGCAGCCTCCTCCGCCTCCACCAATCTCAGCCACATGTCACCAGGTACTGGTCTGGAGGTTGCTGCTAGTCACGGTCTGATTATCACTGCCAACCAAAGTGCTGCCTGCCACTGCTGGTTTCCAGCGTGGTCTTCACTGGCCCGAAAATGGGATGCCGTGGTCTGGTCCTGTGGACAACATAGCACCCTACCTCAACTCTAGAAGTACGAAACACTGCTGCTCATACAGCGCAGAAGAGAGGCGGAGTCGTCTGGGCTGGGTCCACATTCAAGGCTGCTGACTGGTCCAAATCCGAGCCTGCTGCGGCCAGAGACACTTGTGGCACGGGCGTGGGCATCGTGGCTGGTGCTGCTGTCACTGTTAATGGAAGCATGTTGCCGCCTGGCTGTCCCGGGAGAGAGGCAGCTCTGGCCATTGCTGACCTATCTCAGGTGAAAGCTATGGACCTCCCTCGCTGTACTAAAAAGCAAAAACAAAAACAAAAAACCCTATCAGACCTGATGAAACACCAGTAAACACAGCTGTTCAGGAGGCTGAGGCAGGAAGGGAGCAAGTTTAAAGCTAGCCGGGGCAATTTAGCAAGAACCTATCTCAAAATAAACATCAATAAAAATGTCTGGGATACAGTTCAGTGTTAGAATGATTGCCTCAAATGCATGTACCCCTAGGTTCAATCCCCAGTACCACAAAACAGAACAGAAAATTGGGCACAGCTTCAGAGGGACCACAACCCTCATTTGAAGGCCGTCCTCGGCCTGGCAAGGACACAGCAAATTAGAAACATGATACTTGGTTTCCTGCAGAAACAGGGGAACAGGCTTCTCCCTTTTCTCCTTTTTTTTAAAATTTCTTTATCCGATTCGACCATCAGTAACATGTATGACGCCATGAGTGTCCTGCTCACGTGCATCTGGGCCCTGTGCCCTCCAGGGCCTGGAGTCCTTCCTGATCGCAGCAGCCAGGCGACACCGGCTCCCCGGCCCAGTGCCCACGGGGGAGGGTTGGTGAAATGTGCACAGCTGGGGGTGAGGTCCTTTGGCCTTTGGTCATGGGTGCAACATGTCTCATGTCGTGGTTTAGTGCTTTTCTCTAGTAAGACTGGTTTCTGCCTCTTGCCTCTATGAGTGGGGCTCTTGGGGACAGGTCGTCATCACGTACCCCTCCGGTGCAGTCTCCCAGACCTCACACACCATCGGCTGTCATCCTGTGCTCAGTCTTTACGCCGCCATGTGCTGACGGGTGAAGAAGCCCTATGCAGAAGCCACAGCCACATGCAGGGGCCACCGAGGAATGTCGTGACCTAAGAGCTGTGTATTAGTTTGGGTTCTTTCAAAAGGCAGAATTTGCAGAAATTATAACAAAAAGGATTCACTCAGAAGGCTGACAAATCCGAGGAAACGGATAGTCCAAGATGGCGGCCTGCACGGGCGAGAGCTGGAGGGTCCAGTGGCTGCTCAGCCGCGACATAGAACTCCCATCCAGGACTGCAGGACAGCCGGTGAGAGTCTGCTGCCGATCTCGGTTGCTCAAAGAACAACAGTGCAGACCAGAGACTGAAGATCAGCGATGGCAGACAGACAGACACAAGTCAAGACAGGCACGGATCTGTGATGAAGAGTCGGCATGCGCAGACGATTGCGAAGGCGGGAACTTTCCCAGAGGAAGAAGCCGTGACAAGCTTCCCTCTTCCTTCCTTTTATACAGTTGGAGTTCCAGTTGGCCCTCCCACATCCGGGTGGGAGCTCTTCCCTCATTGGCCGGCCCACACATCACTCACACTCTAATCCAGGCTGGTTCTCCATTCCCCGTCTAGTCGTGGTTCCCAAACACTGATCCAGGAGTGGTTCCTGATTGCCTCAAGTTGACATCATCTTGCCAACTGTCACAGGCTGCAAATCCCCACCTACCCAGCAGGCCAAGTGTGGCTCTGTGCTTGCGGTTTATAGGAGGAAGCGGGGTCCCAGGAAGGCTTTTTCAGGATTTCAGAAGGGTTCTCTAAGCCTCACGCCTGTGGGAACTGCCCTATCTCTTCTGAAAGGACAGTGATGTCAGCAAGGTGAGGCAGCTGTGGAGCAGACCCCATGCTGGGCAGGCTGTCCGGGCCTGGGGCCGACCTGGAAGGACAGTCTGCCGGAGGTGCAGCTGCAGATGATGTAACGGGCCTGACTGCGGCAGCGAGGCAATGTGCTCTGTTTTACAAACACGTCACAACATACGGTAGCTGCCGTGGAGCCCGCACTCTGACAGCAGTGTTTAGCGGTGCGCACCCCTCACGCGATCCCCGGACACCTGAGGTGAGCTCATTGTCATCCCCATATCCTAAAGGAAAAAGATCCAGGCCCAGGAGGACAAACCCACACACGGCCACAAAGCTGCCTACCGTCACCTGGCCATCAGTTGCCGCGTGGCAGGGGTGGGACAGGAAAATCAGGGCCCGAGTCTGCACGTTCATTCCAGGGAGCCAGGGAGGTCTGGGGGAGGCGCAGGCCTGGGGTGTCGAGGGCATGTCAGCCACGGAGGGGGTATTAGGTTCACTGCTCCTTGCTGTTGCCAGAGTCCGGCAGCCTGTCCCAGCCTGCTGCCCTCTGAAGTCACAGAGTGGAGGGTGTGAGGGGGACACTGCACTGTGCAGGCAGATGGCCTCTCAGGGATGGGTGGAGCGCTGGGGAAAAGAGGCAGCTGGGTCCGTGAGTCTGTCCCATGACCATGTACCCTCTAGACCAGGAGTCAGACCACTGAGGTAGGTCCCGGGAATACACTGACTCCTGGTCCTCCACATGTCACTCCTTTCCCCCACGGCACTCTCGGGTCCTGGACACAAGCTGCAACCCTCAGACCTAGCTCCCAGCCCCTTCCTCTGATCCTACCTCCCATTGTATGGCTCCTGCCAGAGCCGGGATAGTTCCTGCGCCTGGCTGGGAGCCGACATCCTCCCCCCAGCCACGCCCTGATGTCTCTGTGGTGACCAAGGGGGACACTGGACAGATCTGCCCATGCCCAAGAGCAAGCTCAGCTGTTACCACAGCAACAGGAACCACGTGGAGGTCAATAATGCCACATCGGCCAATAATAACTGTCATTTTCTAGGGTAATGAGATGACAGCACCAGCCAAATTCCTGACCTTCAGCAGACATGAATTTGAGAATCAAAGAGCAACTTTACAGTGTTTGTCAGTGAGAAGCAGCCATGGTTCACCCCCTGGATGAAGACGCCGATCTATGCTGGGGAGCCGGCTCCAGAGCCGGCTTTCAACTCTGCCGATACTCACACTGGTTCTGTTTGACCCGGTTTTGCTGCGCTTCAAGGTCGAAGGCGCTATGGTCGTCTAGACTGAATTTTTCAATATTGAAGAAACAGAGGCAAGCCAGACAGTCGCCCCAGAGCCCAGACCTCGGTGGGGTGCGGCAAAGCCGGCTGGCATGAACGTTGTTTTTCATTTGTGCAGCAGAGGCGGGCGGCCCTGCAGGGTGCGTGTTCTGCGGCAGATGGAAGATGCCCAGTGATGCCCGCCTCTTCTTGGTCCTGAAGGTCTTGCAGGGAGCTACGCAACACAGAATACCCACGAGGAACGGGGTACGCCATCTCCCAGCTGGGGTGGGCTTCTGTCCCATCCATGGTTTCTCAAGAGAAGAGAATGAATTCTTTAACTCATTTGGATAATATTTTTAAAAACAGGTTTTAGATTTTCGGATTACTGTCTCTGTTCAGTGAGACTCAACATGTCTCCGAAAGCCCTTGCGGTAAGTTTCAGCCTTGATGACGTGTCCGTGGCCACCCCCCAGAGGACCACTTAGATCCGGCGTGTCCGACCCGTGCCCGTGGCCTGCCTCTTTCAGGCCCTTGTTTTTTTGTTTTTGCTTTTTGAGTGAAGAGAATCTCTCCTGGGTCACATGTAATACAGTTAATGTACACATACAAGTAGCAAAATTTCCTTTGAAGTTTTTTTCATTATTACATTAGGAAATCAAGGGCAAATAAACCGTGGGCCGCAGGTCGGACATGCCCGGCCTGGATACAGGGCCCTCTGTTTCCTGGCCCTCCTCGGCCTGCAGGAACACAGTGAGCTGGTCACAACAGCGTTGGCGTGGTCACCACAGGCCAGGTTGGTCTCCTGTTCTCGGAAGTCACACAGAGTGGGGAGGCACGGAATTTGTCTTCCCAGGCAGAGCGAGCTCCGGAGAGTCCCACACCTGCTCCCTGCTACCAGTGCCTCCCAGTCTGTGGGACTCGCCTGTGCATTCTGTGTGAGAGACTGCGGGGGGCTGGCCCTCTCCTGGCCCTTAGGAATAGGGTCGCCCCATTCTTCAGTATGGGGTGTCATTAATGTCAGTTGTGTACCTAGGAGAGGAGTTACTGAGTCACAGGATAGACACTTACAAATGGCTGTGTTCTCTGGTTCAATATCAAGGCTCGCTTGATTCTTTCCGAGCGGCTTGGGTTTCCTTCCCTCTGCTTTGCCCTGTGGGTGCAGCCTGGGTGCAGTGCATGGCATATGGTGGCAGGACCCGGCAGCTGGCACACTCGGCTCTGCCGAGAACTGGCCCCGTCCTTGCCTCTCGCTCCCCGCAGTCCTTGGAATAGTCGGCCCACGTTCCGTGTTCACTTCACTGGGATGATTTTCTCTCGGTTTCCCTTCGTGTCTTCTCAGCAAAGTGAATCCTCTTGTTTTGCTCTTTTGATTTGGAATTCTGCCTTGATTTGTGCAGCTCACTGGTCTTCATTTAATTAACTTCTTTGTAATTGCCAAGCTTTCTATTTTTATTTTCTCTTTAAAAATCTTTTTTTCCCTTAGGAAAGAAGAAAGAGAGAGAGAGAGAGAGAGAGAGAGAGAGAGAGAGAGAAAGGAAGGAAGGAAGGAAGGAAGGAAGGAAACGTAGGTATAAATCTAGCAAAGTGTGTGCAAGAGCCGTGTGAGGAAAACCACAAAGACCCGATGAATGAAGTTACAGAACCAAAGAAGTGCTGGGAGAGCCTGCACTCACGGTTGCTGTTGACACGTCCCGTTCGAACTCCCAACCTGACCTGTAGATTCAGTGTAATCCAAATCACAAACAAAAGCAAGTTGCTTTGGGGCCATGGACATCAGACTCTCAAGGAGAGGAAGACCCAGAGTACCCAACTCAATGCCCACGAGTGTACTGAGGCTCCTGAACTTAGTTAAAATCAGCCTTTCTTCCCTTAAGTTGTGGGTGTCAGGTTTTGTGTCCCAGCAACGAAGACGTAACTAAGACAATTTTCACGCAAAAATCTCTTCAAATAGCATCTGCTCTCCTCTCTCCCGTTGCCTTCTGTTCAGACAAAGGCTGTGTGGGTGTCCGTGCGTCTGTCTCCTCCTCTTTTATCACGTTTTGTTCCCTCTTCGACCTGCATTCTGGAAAATTTTCTTTGCCCGCCTTCAAAATCACTACATTTCTCTTTAACTGCATCTGATTTGTTGAATCCATCTACTGAGTTACCGTCTGTTGTTGCTCTGTAATTTTGGCAGTCCTGTTTGTGTTCAAGTATCTTGACGGATGGTTTGTGTACTGCATTCTCAGCTCGGACACAGGGCCCCCCAGCCCGTCCCCGTTGAGGCTCTGCCTCTGGCGGTGCTGTCTTTGTACGTATGCCCTATTTGTGCTGTTTCCTGGTGGGTTTATAATTTGTGCTCTGAGTGGCTTGTATCTTTTCTTTTCTTTCTTTCTTTCCTTTTTTTTTTTTTTTTTTGGTACTGAGGTTGAGCACGGAACCTTTGGACTGAGCTGCATCCCCAGCCCAATTCGGATTTTTGATTTACAGACAGGGTCTGGCCAAGTTACTCAGTTGCCCTGGCTGGACTCAAACTTTTAATCCCCCTGCCTCTGCCTCCCAGAGTTCCAGGATTGGTGCGGGCCTGGCCTCGACTTCCCTTTTGGACTGTCACCCAGGGAAATTCTTGGCCTGGTCTGTGGTCCACGAAGCCTATTTACCTGTGCTCTTCAGCCTCTTGCAGGTATCACCAGCTGGGATCACTCTGTGTGAAATATCTTCTGGTGGGTTTGTGTGGCCACAGAAGTTACGTGTGTTTGGACTGGAAGCTCATCATGCCTTTAGTTATACATTCTCTGGAAAATGTTTTTCCTCTTCCTCGGCCCCAAATCTGCATGTTAGGGATAAGAAGGGACCCCTGTGAACCAAAATATGACCAGCAGAGAGAGAATTGGAAGTGAGAGTTTACTGCCCCGACATGCCGAGGCCTGGGAAGCAGGTATAAGGCCCTGATCACAAGGTAAACAGAATATTTATTTAGTTTGGGTGGATTAGCTGGCAGGAGGGTCAGAGATTGGGCTATTTAGGTAATGTGTGGGTTGGGGATTGGGCAGCAGAGGACAGAGCGGGGTTGCCCGGTAGGTAGGGAGAGAAGGCAGGTGCACTACAGGCTTCTGGGAGATGAGTCCAACCAGGAAATTAGGCATGCCACTATCCGCTGGCCAACTACTGAGGCCGGGAAGGTTACTGTTCAGGAAGGTTGCTGTGGCCTTGCCGGGGAAGGACTGAGGGAGCAGCTGCCTCCAGGCCAGGGTTACGCACAGAAAGCCACGTTTTGTGGGTGTGAGCAGCCGAGAAGTCCATGATGGTCCTTACGGCTCAGGAACCCCACACTAGACCGTGAGGCTCTGTGCCTAACCTGCCCCAAGGGCTTCCCTCCCGTCCACACCGACTTGGAAGGCACAGTTCTTTCGGGTCCAAAATCATGCGTGTGTTTTGCATCAGACTGCTCCTGGGTGCCCAGGATCCTAGCCCAGCCCCAATACCCGGAAGCACGCAGCACAGAGCCCACACGTTCCTATTTCCAACAGAAACCATCAACACGGAGGACCAGGGGCCGCCAAGCCGACGCTCTGGCCCACCTTGCTTTAGCTCCCATCTGGGTGACCTGTGCACACTGGTACCACCCAAAATGCATCTGCAAGGGAACTTCGAGTACAGACTCAGAGATGCGGCTACTTCAGTCACAGGTCTCGCCCAGGACACTTAGCTGCCTTGCTGCCCAAGGTAGGAATCTCGCTCCCGGTGTTATCAGAAGCCATTCGGGCCCAGTGACAATTCCCAGCCATGCAGCAGCCACTGAGCACCCACAGTCTGCCTCTCCTCCACGATGGACCCCTTAGATGAGACCACAGCAGCAGATGGTCCTAAATTACCCGGGTTGGCACTCCTGGTACGGGGCCTGTCACCAGCAGAGGAGGTATTTTTCTGTGACTCTCTTGAGGAGAGTCACCGAACTGACCACTTAAGATATTTTATTGCAGGGTGTGGTGGCACATGCGTACAATCGCAGCTACTCAGAAGGCTGAGGCAGGAGGATGGACAGTTCAAGTCTAGGTTGAGCAACTTCGCAAGACCTTGGCTCAAGAATTACAAAGAGATGGGCTGTAGCTCAGGAGTAGAGGGCTTACCTACGACCTGTGAGGCCCTGGGTTTCATCTCTAACACGAAAAACAAAAAAAAAGATTTTTGTAAGCTTATTTGTGTTAATCATATTGAGAGAAAGAAGAAAGGGAGGGAGAAAGGAGGAAGGGAAGAAAGACGAGAGGTGGGCCCGTGGAGTGGACAGAGCATTGAGTGACTGTCATGCCCAGAAGGTGGGTGCCGAGTAGGAAAGGGTCAGGAAGGCGACACCCGGCTCACAGAACCAAGCCAGGGCGTGCCCATGGGAGGGAAGGCCCCGGCCACTCCCCAGGGTGAGGCGGCCTTGGCGTAGGTGCAGTTCGGGTATCGGACATCTGCTGCAGAGGACGCTTTGGAGACTGGTTGGTGGCAGTGGCACACACGAGGCTATTTTTAACCTCCCACTGCAGGGAAGATGTGCTCCCTGGTTGCTAGGGAAACTGTGCTCTTCACCGTTCCATATTGGTTCCTAATTTTAAAAGTCCTGGGGAAAACTGGAAGACTGTGTGTGAGTCAGCCGTGGTCCGTGGTTAGGACGGTCCATCTGCCACACGTCACTGCTCTGTCCCAATGCACCCGTGGCCACAACACAGCTGCGTGGTTCTGGCTTCTGCAGGCTTGGTGAGGAAGGCCAGGCCAAGAAGCCCTGCAGGAAGGGGGCAGGACTGTGGCACCTGCCGGGCACCCCTGGAATTCCAGGGCATGGGGCGGAGGCCGTGGACAGGGCTTGGGAGGTGTGGCTGAGTGCCAGGGTCGTCCGGTGGGCAGGGGCAGGAGCCTGGGATCGGAGGGTGAGTGGCACTGGAGAGGCCCCCGGGGGAGTGGCGCCAGGACTCTGGCCCAGGAGTTGTCCCATGCTACACGTGGGTCCCTCCTGTGCATACGGGAAGATGCCACAGAGGTGAGGGCTGGAGGGGAAGTGAGGGTGGCTGAAGTGGGGGAGAGTCGACCCAGACCTGCTCCCACGCCGCCTGGGCCCCTCAGGCCTGTCCTGGAGACAGTGAGATGGCATGGGTTCCCGGGGTGCAGCCTGGCACTCGGGATCAGTGTGACATAAAGTGATAAAATCCAAATCCAAATCAATCAGTGAGATAGGCCACAAGCACAGGTTATTGTTGCTTTGGGTTTTTTTTTTTTTGAGACAGGGTCTTGCTCCATAGTTCAGGCTGGTCCTGAACTCACTATGGAGCCCAGGCTGGCCTTGAACTCCTAGCAATCCTCCTGCCTCAGCCTCCCAAGTGCTGGGATTACAGGCGTGTGAACATCTGGCTAATTTTGATATGGTGCTGGAGGGTTGAACCCAGGGCTTCGCACGTGCCAGGCAGGCACTCGACCACTGAGGTATGCCCCCAGCGCCTACCTCACCTGTGTGACAAAGGCTGGGAGAGCCCTGGGCCGGAAGCACTGGAGGGGCAGGACAGTGGGGAGGGGGCAGAGGCTCACGTGACGCTGCTGCTCACCCGCCCCCAGAGAGCGGGAGGGCCTCGCTGCCAAATCAGCTTTCTGGAAGGCGTATAGCTGACCGGCTCTTAGTATTAATGTATATGCAGAACTGTGCCCAAAGCCAGGGTCTTCTCAGGGTCCCAGAGGAGCTCCTCCCGCCCTGAGGACACCCCTCTCTGCAGAGTCGCCTGCCGGGACGTTTCCGGCAACTGGAACCACTCGCTGCGCGGCCTGGGGTGACAGGGCTCCTTTCACTTCCTGTCTTGTTTTCAAGGACCCCGTGAGAACTGCCTGGTTTGGGGCACCTCCAGTGGCCAACCTGAGGACCGTGGGCAGTGGAGAAGACGGGGGCAAGGCACACAGGCACCTGGCTCTGAGGGGCAGTGGTGGCTGTGGACGGGCCAGATGGCTCTAGACAAGCTGCTTTGAGAGGAGTGGGTGGACCCTGGAGGGTCAGCCAGGGTTTCCATACTCAGCTACATCTCCAGTCCAGCCTTTAGTTTAGATTTTGAGACAGTCTTGCCGAGCCGCTAAGCTTCCCAGGCGGGGCCCAAGCCTGTGATCCTCCTGCCTCAGCCTCCTAAAGCGCCCCCGGATGAGCATGAGCTGCTTGCTGAGAAGGGCTTGAATCTTCACCAGGCGACCACAGGGCCACAGCGTGATGGGTCCTAGATCTTCAAGTTGAAATGGAAGTTAAAGATCCCCCATTTCACAGATGATAAAACCAGGGCCCGAAGTGACACGAGGAGTCCCGCCTGGGTCTGGGGCACAGTCGTCCTTTGGCTCCCGGTCCAGTAGACCCTGTGGACACCTGGGTGTCCTCTCCCCGGCCTCCCCAGTCAAGAGGCCGACATCTCTGACCTTGCACCTTCTGTGTACGCGTGCCCCACCTGACCCGTAGCCTGGTGGCCGCTTATTAAAATGGCTACAGATCCTCTGATGCTCCCCACAGGGACGTGGGGTCTGCATACCCCATGGCAGATCCTGCAGACAGCAGAGTCCTGGGAGCTCAGGCCCCTCCCCGCCACAGTCCTCTGAGCAGTGCGCCCTGTCCACCCATCCCAGGCCCCGGAGGGGAGTTTGGAGAGGAGCCTTCAGCAAAGGAAGAGCAAAGTTCATCCGCAACTTAGCCGCAGAATCAGCCCGGCTGAAGCCCAGGCCTGGAGACAGAGACCAGACGAGTCCAGGGCCTGTCTACGTTCCGGACGCAGCTTCAGAAAGTGCCAGGACCTGATGTTCACACCACCAGATTCCCAAACCTGGGCCCAGACACCCCATACACCCTCACCCCAGCTCTTCAGAGTGTGGCTGTAGCTGGAAACAGAGCTTCTAGAGCAGGGGTCCCCAACTCCCGGACCAGGAGCCGGTACCGGTCCCTGGCCTGTGAGGACCGGAGGTGGGCTGCTGGCCATGGTACAAACCATCTATTTTTACAGCTGCTCCTATGGCCACCTGAGCTCTGTCTCCGTCAGATTAGCAGGGCTCTAGACTCTCACAGAAGCGTGAACCCTGCTGTGAACGGTGCCTGTGAGGAGTCAGGATCTAGGTCGTGTGTTGGAGTCTCCGGGGTCCCCGGCCGCCGTTGGCCACCGGCGATCAGGAATCAGCGAAGGCTGGGGGAGCAGGGTCTCGAGGGCCTGTGAGTCCGAAGGATCTCACATATCCGGGAGTCTGAATCCGTGTTAGCAGCTGGCTCACTGTCCGTGGGGACCAGGCTTACAAGCAGGTGGAGGGAGGAGGGTCAGCCAGGGTAACAGGGCAAGGGTCACTTACTGATTGGAGGAAGTTTGGGGTCTGACAGTCACCTAATTTGTGTGGTGGGTCACTAGAAACCTGATCACGTGGCTTCTGGTAAGAGTCTTGGGGCAGGGGGAAACTGGGGATTTGAGTAGAGTGAGAACTGAGCTGCGGGCGTCCTGGGCCTGGGAGGAGAGGGAGGGTCCCACTCCTGCGGGTCTCGAGAAAGGAGACAGTGGGGTCTGAGCCGCCTTCTGCCTTCCGGTATCCCCCGGCCTGGTCAGGGTCCCACAGTCGTGCACTCCTTATGAGAATCTAGGGTCTGGAGGAATAGCACAGCAGTTAAAGCACTTGCTTTGCAAGCACAAGGCCTTGAGTTCAATTTCCCAGCACCACATAAGCCAAGCATAGTGGTGCAGGCTTGTCATTCTAGTACTCAAGAGGCTGAGACAGGAGAGTCGCTATGAGCTCAGGACCAGCCTGGGCTACAGAGCGAGACCCTATCAGAAAACAAAAAGGGTGAGACTCTAATGCCTGATGATCTGAGGTGCAGCTGAGCGCCCACCCTTAGCCCTCCACGGAAAAACTGCCTCCAGGAAACGGGCCCCTGGTGCCAAAAAGTTGCGGACTGCTGCTCCAAAGAGGTGTTTACCTTTAAAACAAGGCAATCAGTTACAAACTCCTAATCCCACCTGATCGTGTGTGCGTGTGTGTGTGTGTGTGTGCATGTGTGTGTGTGTGCGTGTGTGTGGCACTGGGGGTGACCCTATGACCTCCACTGTGAACTATGTTCCAGCTAAGTTGCTATGTTGCCCAGGCTGGGCTCAAACTTGTGATCCTCCTGCCTCAGCCTCCCGGAGTGCTGGGATGACAGCCTGTGCCACTAGGCCCCACACTGGCAGGTGTTCTTATGAGTAAAGGGAACCAGACCTGAGACTCACACCGAGGGACAGCCATGTGGGGACCCAGGGGTAGACAGTGTCTGTGGGCCAAGGAGGGAGGAGCCAGCCCTGCCTGCATCCTAGTCATGGACTTCAGGTCTTGGGCCTTCGGGGGATAAACCTCTGTTAGAGCTCAGCCCCGGGTGGTGAGCCCTGGCCGAGGTGGGGCTGGTATTGCAGGCTTGCCTTGTTGTTTTTATTTAGATCGAAGCAGGAATTGCTAAGCCCAACCTCACTCAGGGGTCTAGGGCCCCTGGGCCTCAGGGTGGCCACTGTGCCCAGCAGCCACCAAACAGCCTTTGACTTGTGACACCAGAGCCGCTAGTCACTAATTCACCTGAAGTCTGCAGGGCAGTGTGTGAGTCTTGTCTGGATTTAAGGCGCCCTTCCTTCAAAGGCTCACCTGCTTGGGGGAGCTGTGGGGGAGGCCAGGAGGTCAGCCACTGCCCTCACCCGGCCACCAGCCCAAAATGCATTCCTCCTGCCCCTGGCTGCCCCCCACCAAGCGCCCTTGGCTGTGTGATTCAAACAGGCAGGACTGGTTTTGACTCTCCTCTCCATCCAGCTTGGCGGCCATACCCGCCATTTTCCTGCAGGTCACGGAAGCAGAAGGCATGGACAGGCAGACAGAGTAAACCACCATACGGAACACCTGCGACTGTCCTGGCCTGAGCCACGGGGAGACCCACCGGGGACAGTGGGGAAGGCGCACTGGAGCGCACTGCTGGGCCCAGAAGCACCCGGCTGGGCTGCTCCTTGCGGGGGCAGCTGTGGATCAAGAAGGGGTGCTCTCCTTTGAACACCTCTCTGCTGCGTCCACAATCCACCTCTCTGGGAGCTCGGCAGCTGCCGTCCTGCAAGGTGGCCGTACATAGTCCTGAGGAACAAACGCAGAAGGCAGTGAGCCAGGGCAAGGAGAGGCAGCTGGCCAATGTCCCGTCAACAGTGAGCACGACACCGCACCTGGGCTCAGCTGCACGCGGGACGGCAGGGAGAGTACCATGCTGGTGCTCCCTGGGGGTGAGGGCTGCAGGGGAGCCCGGGACTCAGGGTGGTGGAGCCTGGCCTAGGAGACCTCCATCAGCCTGGGCAGAGGTGGCATGGATGACAGCTCTGCCCTCCTCCCGTCGCTTTTTCCTCAGCAGACACTGGCAGAGCCCCTTCTCTGGCTGCAGCGAGCACTCGGATGGGCTGGTGAGCAGACGGGAGCAGAGGCCCTGCCTTGCCGTGGCTGGGGGACAGTGACCGCGCGGGTCGTGCTGGTGCCCATGGTCAGGACTGCTGGTGACAAGTGGGACGCTGTGCTGTAACTCACAGCATTGGACACTGGACTGGGTGTCACTCCGGAGCCATACAAGATCTCCATGAGTGACAGTGGTCCTGTAGATGACAAAAACGGATCTGTAAATCCCTGTTGCCAAGGGCTTTCCCAGTCCCTCTGTGTGCTCACATACATTGTAGGCACAAATGGTGTTCTGGTGGCTGCACTGGGCCCAGGGTTTGCAGCCAAGAAGCTGGGACCGCTACAAGGGCACTGCACGGGCCCACAGTGACAAACCCCAGACCGTGCAAACCCTACTGCACCTTCCCTGAGAAGTAACATGGGTCTGTACCTGCCTCACGTGTGTGGGGACCATGACGACGAAGTGTCTGTCCTTGGCTGTCATTAGCACTGGGGTGAGGCCATGGCCTCCTGGGGGCTTGCCAGTACCTGTGGGCAGGTCAGAGACCCCAGCTTTCCTCTGCACAGCTGCCTCGCCCCACTGCACCCTACCTCACCCCGTCCCCATCCCCCGGCTCATCAGGGAGAGCAAGCACTGTTCAGTTCCTACTTAAGTCATATAAACACATCCCAAGATTCAGCTCAATATGTTATCCTGAGCTCCCAGGAAAGAAAATATCACAATAAAAATGTAATATGAAAGTATCAAAACACCTATGGTGACAAGCCTCCAGCTTTGCTTATACTGACGGGGGGCGGGGGGTGGGCAGTACAGAGGCATGTCTGTCTCCAGGGAAGGCTCAGGACCATTGCCCACAGAGAGGGGACCCCTGGATCCACGTCCAGCGAGGCCCAGGCCCCAGATCCACCCTCCTCAGGGACAAGGCTCCCCGCCACGCAGTGACATGGTGTGTCTCAGACGCACCTTGGCAACAGAAGGCAGGTGCAAGGTCGCACAGAGCGTGACTCCCTCTACACAAAACCAGAGCAAATGCAGGGCCAGGGCAGGCTCCCCACCTCGAGCTGCCAGATGAACGGAGCCTGTGGAACCCGGCAGCCGCTCGTCGGTAGCGTGTGTCCCCCGGGTGTTGACTCCGGGAACACACTCAGCTACATCCCCATTTTTTTTTCACTCCCAATACACTTCCACGCTGAACCCAGGCTGCAGCCACGCAGCTCGGCTGGCTCCTGCGCAGCGTCCTGCAGTGCAGCGGGGCTGGAGGGAGCCCAGTGACCGTGTCCATGACCCACGGCGTCTCTCCAGCAGGAGGCTAAAAATACGAACACTTCACGAATTTGCGTGTCATCCTAGCGCAGGGGCCATGCTAATCTTCTCTGTGTCGTTCCAGTTTTAGTATATGTGCTGCCGAAGCGAGCACTACCTTCCCCATTTTATTTTTTATTTTGAGATACAGTCTCACTAAGCTGCCCAGGCTGGGCTTGAACTTGTGATCCTCCTGCCTCTGCCTCCTGCTGGGGTTACAGGCATGCGTATTAGTGTACATCTCGGGCTCTGGGAAGCTGCGTGCTCAGGGAGGCCTGTTTCCAGGGCACCCCGAGGCCCTGGGTGTGCGCCCCCTCAGTCCAGCTGCTGGCCTGGTCGTCCTGCCCAGGACGCTCTCCACCTTGAGAGACTCCGTACTCTTGCTTGGGATGGTGTCAAGCCCAGGAGATTCGCATCCTCGCGTTCTGGAGACTTCCCAGAGGGATGAGAAAGAAAGTTACTTCCAAGTTAGGAGAGGGCCACCAGGCTGAAGAGTGACTGGGACAAGTTCAGCACCGTGAGTACAAAAATCTGCCCCACCAAAGCCACCCCCGCTGACCCTGTTTGTCTGTGGCCTTGCCAGGAGAGAGGAGGGGAGAGGAGCAGCTGGAGGAGACATTTTTACTGGTAACTGAAATCCGTTCCTCTGCTCAGTGGCTCCGCTAACAAGGAGACAAGCGGGAGGGCGGCTTGGTGAGGGGAGGAGAGGTCAGAGCTGGGGAAAACTGCCTTCTATTCCGTTTGAAAGCTGTTCGTTTGTTCAAATGTGCTTAAAGCATTCACAGGCAAAGACACGTGGCCTCTCTGCCTAGTTGCCTTTACAGAGCTGCAAGAAAAAGCAGGCTAGCAAAGCACCGAGGCGCTTAAGCTAATAAGGCTGAAATCGGCACGGCTTGGCGGTGGGGCCAGGAGGCAGTGGCGGAGAGGGGGGCCAGAGCCCCATGGGGACTGCAGGGGGACGGAATGTTCCTAGCACAGCATGTGTGCCGTGTGCAGCAGGTGCTTTGGTGATCCTGCGGATGTCCCATGGGGTCCCACGTGAACTAGGGAAGGGCTGCCTGGCTACCTTGGGACTCAGATCCACAGGGTCAGGTCCCACGGAGGAGCTGACCTGGGCACCCAGAAACGGAGGCCCACGCAGTGCCCTAGGCAGATAGACGGCACCACCTGCCCCCCCCGCCCCCCCGCGTGACAGCCTCAGGTGGGATGAAGTGCCCTGCCACTGCTGACTGGTTGCTACCTTCCCCTCCCCAGTCTGCGCCCAGTTCAGAGAGGTGGACAGGAGCGTGGCATCAGTACCATGGCAGCTGCTCTTGGCCTTTGAGAGCCGTGAGGAGCCAAGATGGGAGGACCCCTGGGGAGGGGGGGTACCAAGGACTCGCTTCCCCTTTCCATCCCTGGGGACTGGCCTGACTCGGCATCCTGCACCCTGCAGCCGGAGCTGTGTCTCAGGGCTGGCCAGCCCTTCGTCTGAGACACTGGCTCTGGAACCCTCAGCTCTGGGACTTCGGAGAGCCTGGCAGCAGCCCCCCTGCGCTCCTGGGCTCTGGCCACACCCAGTGGGGGTGGCCTCTGGAGGCGTGGGGCTGCATGGCAGAGGCCAGTCCCCAGGTGCTCCGTGCCCTCGTGACCAGCCGCCCATACAGTCCTGGTGGACGGTGTTCCATGCCTGCCACTGAAATCACAGTGGGAAAGGTCAGAGAATGGCCCAGAGGGAGAGGGCCCCTGGGCGTTCTCGCCTGACTCGCTCACTCCCGCCCTGTCCCTGTTGTCACCCCGACCTTCCCTGGACGCCCTGTCCTGGGCAGCACCTCTGTCCTTTCCTGGACGTCACCGTCCTGTCCCTGATGTCATTCCTTCCTTAACCTGGACGTCACCCCGGCCCTTCGCTGGCTGTCTCTCCTGTCCCGTCCCTCGTGTCGTCCCTTACTTGCCCTAGACTGTCCTGCCCTGGATGTCACCCCTTGTCCTGGACGTCAGTCCCATCCTGTTCTGGACGTCACCTCCGTCCTGCTCTGGACAGCCCCCTGCACTCTCCTAGTGCTGACTTCATGGCACCCGGGAACAGTCACTGCCAGTTCAGCAGCTTTGGCAAGTTCTGGAACCTAGCGAATCACTGGCAAGCCCTCTTTGGGAGCCTTTCTCCTCGCGCCCCTCGAGAGTGGTCACCATGCTGGCCGGGCACCGTCCCGCCCCTCCAGCTCTCAGCGGCCCGTCTTCCCTCCTCTCTCCCATGGCCTCTCCTGTCAGCTGGCCTCTGACTTCTGGAAACTCAGGTGCAAACACAGTGCAGGCCAGGGTCAGCCCTGCAGCCCCTGCTGGCCCCCACAACAAAGTGGCCAGGGCCCAGCCTCTCCCAGCCACGTGTCCCCCTATGGCCTCGGGCTGGGGCAGCAGCTCCCTCCTGGGTTCTCTCCCGGAGCTAGACCCAGCCTAAGCCAGGACTTAGGGTGCTCTCCCCAGACCAGCCAGCGCCTGCGCCTCCTTGGTACTATGCGGGTTAATTTGTCACCTGATGGGACTGGGGAAGTCCTTGTGGATCAGCGAGGCACATCCGGTTGGGGGGGGCAGGTGTCCCCTGCTGACTCGCATGTGGGCAGGCAGGCTGCTCAGACTGCGGGCAGCTCCGCCAAGGGCCAGGACCTGGACCAGACACAGTAGAGACAGGCGTTCATAGGAGGCAAACGGATGGATGCTCTTGTGTCTAAAAACTGTCCTTGAAAACTTGGAAGCCACCCACCAGGTCGCAGCCTATCTCCCTGGGGCAGAAGGTAGGGTCCGCCAGGCTCGGCTGTATGGCAGGACTCCCTCGGTGTTCCGGAAGGCCTCTTTGGGAAGGGTCTCTGCAAGGCGGCGAGCGGTATGGTGGGTGCTGCCGCAGGATGCCATCCTAGGGAAAGGCGGCCAGCGAAACACAGCCGTGCATCCCCACCCACTGCAGTGGCCACATCTGGCCCTGTGAGGCTCTGACTCTTCCCCAAAGCGAGAACAACCACGAAAGGCGAACGCTAGGAATGGACTCAGGACACTGAGGCAGCCCAGACCGCGCCCTAGGCCACTGTGTGCCACTGGGCACTCAGGCGAGCCCGGCCTGTGGGGACAGGGAGGCAGAAGCCGGCCCTGGAGAACAGGCCGCCATGCGGATGGAGAGAAGACAGGAGTCACAGCAGGGACAGGGGGTCACGGAGGCCCAGGGCGGCCTGCCCTGCCTGGCTGGCCGGCTGGCTCTGTCGGAGGCCCAGAGCCCCGGCCAGGGGAAACTGTGCCTGCCGGCCACGTCGGGAAGGCCCCTATCAGGGCTCCACCTCAGGGCAAGGTGGCCCCGTCCTAGCTCGCACCTGTCCTGTCTGCTCTGTGCAGCCAAGTTCCCACAGCTGAGGCCCAGTCCTGTGTGGGTTCCTGCCAACTAGCATCCCACAGAGACAGTCAGGTGCCACACGTGTCCATGCAGGGTCTGCTGTGCTCAGGAGCGGCTCCTCCGCTCACCCTCCTTGGAGGACATGGCTGTTACGTGGTCCCGGGGTGTCGGGAGAAGCAGCCCTGCCATAGGCACACGGTGAAATGATGTCACAGCCCTGCACACGACATGGAGGGGGTAGTTCTGGGGGCCGGCTGCAGAGCACAGACCATGGAGGGGGACAGAGTACAGAGGACAGTCCTGCCTGACCAAGGAGCTAAGGCGACAATGCCAGAGCTCTGTTCCCACCACGGGGAGCTGCCGCAGAGAGACCTCTGGGAGAGGCTGCTGACATCCCTCGGGAGCTGGCCCCACGGACACCCTCCCGAGGTCCTGGGAGGCAGCAGGGGACCTCTGCTGCTTCCAAAGGCCCGCCGGCAGCCCTTCAAAGACATAAAAACCTGCGGCAAGTCCAGAACAAGCCCTCCAAAGGCTCAGAGACCCTCCAGGGCCACACGCGCTCCCGGCAGTCTGACCTGCACTGCTCTCCCTCCTGTGCCTGGTGCCCAGGAACTTCCCATAAGAATCTGACTCGTTCCCTTAATTTTGTACTCTGTAGCCTGGCACGCACAAGGCCCCGCGGTCAGTTCACACAACAACTAGCAGGGCGTGTTGGCAGATGCTTGTGTTCCCAGACTGCTGGGAGTTCGAAGCCAGTCAGCGCTCCATAATGAGTTCAGGACCAGGCTGGGCTAAAGAGGGAGACCCCATCTAAAAACTTCTGTGTTTTGAGCCAAAAGTACAGTGGTTACGTGACAGATTAAGAACAAATTTAGGGGGCTCAGGTGCCTCAGCTCACAGAAGAACTTTTATTTTAAAATAACAGGAAGGAAAAGCCCAGCAGGCTCCCAAGGGCAGGAAGCGTCTTTGCCTGCTCCTCTCCTGAACTCCACTCAATGCCTGGCCCACAGGGGGCGCCAATAAGCCCTTGCTCTGGGTGCAGGCGCTGGCACCAACGAATAAAAGCTTATTGAATGAGCGATGGTTCAGCAATGACGTGTAGCCCCGCCCACCTGAGTGTCCATGCCCACTCTGACCCAGAGGCCCACCTCTTAGGAGGAGCTCACTGAGGCCATAGGGGCCCCAAGCCTGCCGCAGCCACTGTCATCTGGACCCTGCTGAGCAAGTGCCTGGGCGAAGGGATGGTGCAAGTGAGGCTGCAGGCTGCTGCAGGGCCTCGCTGGGACTTACGGCTCAGCACGCTCTGGGAAGAACAGCCAAAAAATCACTCAAGCTAGGAGGAAGGCCCATCCCACGGCGGCCAGGGCATCTGCGTCAGCCACCGCTCTACCGCTGATCTCTGTCTTTTGAGAACCTTTAATCACTATAGAAACTATCACTCAAGTAAGAGATTGGTCTGGACTCTAGGAAGCCATCAAAATGGCAGTTTAAACTTTCCAAAACAACAGGGCTCTTTCCTCAAACAAAACTCTCAACCAGACAGAAGGATAAGACAATCCACAGACTGAGAGAAATGATTTTGCCAAACACACGTCTCATGAAGTGCCATGTCCCACATACGTAAAGGCCAGGCCTGGCGGTACAGGCCTGTAATCCTGCACTCTGGAGGCTGAGGCAGGAGGAGAGAAAACCGGAGCTCAGCATTCGGTCTTGTCCGAGTGTCGGAGGGACGGGGACCCTTTCTCGTCACTGGTGGGTGGTGATGTGCTTGGCCTGCTTGGAGGGCAGTTGGGCAACACCTGTAGTCTGTGACCCAGGGACCTTGGCATTCACCCACATGAGGTAAAAACTATGCCCACACCAATGTGCCCGTAGGGGTTGATCAGAGCCTGTCCACAGCTGCCCCAAGTTGGATTAATGAGAGCACGGTACATCCGGCAACGCAATATAATTAACCATTAAATCTCAGTCAGGTAGTGCCTCCTGTCATCCCAGCATTCAAGGAGGCTGAGGCAGGAGGATTGCAAGTTTGAGTCTAGTCTGGGCAACTCGGTGAGATCCTGTCTCAAAATTAAAAAATAAAAATGGGCTGAAGTTGTAGCTCTGTGCAAAGGTCCTGGGCTTGATCCCAAGTTCCACCGATAATAATTAACAATAATAAATTAGGTGCTAAAAAGGAATGTGCTACCGAGATGGGAAAGCCACATAGAAAATTTAAGCGCCTATTACCAAGTGAAAGAAGCCAGTTTATAAAGGCTGCGCGCGGTCGGACTCCAATTACGTGACATTCTGGCGAAAGCGAAGCCAGGAGACAGTGGCTAGATCAGTGGTTGCCAAGGGTGACGAGGGGCGGTTGGCGGGGCACGTGGAGCTCTGGGACTTCGGGGTAGACCATCCTCTGGAAACGGTGATGGCAGATTATTGTCGTTCCACATCTGCCCAGACCTACAAAGCACACGCCAGCAGGTGAACCCCGATGCAGACCGGGGCCTCAGGAGACCACACGTTGCTGGGGTTTGCCCACGTGATGAATGCACCTCTCTGCTGGGGCCCTGTGCTGTAGGGAGGGGCTGCGCGTGGCACCTGCTGGGAGGACGGTCTTTGTCAGGCTACAGTCCAGGATCTACGCATCTTTGACTTTCTGTGGTCCGAGGGACCGAGCCCGGGGCCTTCATGGTGACTTACAGCCTTGGCCCATGTTTTACTTTTGATTTTGAAAGAGAGCGTAGCAAAGTTGCAAAATTGCCCTGGTTGGGCTCGAACTTGTGATTTTCCTGCTTCAGTCTCAGAGTCCTGAGATTACAAGCCTGCCCAGCCCAGTCAAATCAACATATTTTTAAGACACTCAAGTGGAGAGCAACCGTGTGTGAGCACAAAGTAAAGCCCTGCATCTGTTCAGCCTAAGTGCAAATGGCCCAGGTCCTGCCCTGCTCCCCAGGAGGCACGTGAGGATTGGTGATCTGGGCAGTGCTGGCTGGCACCCTGTTGCTAGCCCCTCACTGCCCCAGCGGTGCACATGAGCGTGGGCATTACGGAGTCCTGGGGACAGTCAGTAAAGCTTGGTTTCAAAGAGGCTGGAAAAAGTGCCAGGAAAGATGATGCTAACTACGTCTCTTACCTCAGGCACTCTGGGCCTGGCTGATGGGAGAACTGTCCCCCAGCCAGGCTAGCTGGCCCCTAGGGAGAGTGGAGGTCTCACTTTTCGGGTACAACCAGCCTGTCCACAGCCACAGCTCACCATCTCCTCTGGGGCTCACGCAACTCCTGCCCTGGTCACTCCAGGGCCAGGTACTCTCCTCTAGGCAAAGGCCCTGTGCCCACAGCCCAGGAAGTCCCTCAGACCTGCCCACATCCCAGACTTGCCAGCTCATCCACCCTCCTTCCTGGAGACCCCACTGCGATGACTCGCCCTCACCCCTAACCCACCCAGACGGCCCTTTGGGATGTGGTGACCCCCTCCTCAGACCTTGAGGGATAAACCACCTCAGCAGCAGGGCACGTGTCGCCTGGTCTGCTGGCTTCGGTGCCTCTGTGTTATCTGGAAGCCCACTGGTTAAAAGAAGGCTTCCTGGAGGAGGTAGGGAAGGAAACAGGCCTTCTAGGGAGGGTGAACGTGATGTCACTGCAGAATCAGGTACAGGCCGTGTGGTATAAGACCCCCACATCAAGGCTGTGCTTTAGCCGCTCGGAGCTGTGAGTGCGGCCAGCTGGAGGTGAGAGGAAGCCACGCCACCGGAGGACCCACTTCACCTGGGACTGGAGCACAGGTTGCAGGGAGCAGTAGGTGAAGGAGGCGCTGAGGGAGCAGCAGGCGCAGATCCGCTTAACAGCTGTGAGACAGGGTGACTGCGGCTCGTGCCCAACCTGCCCTTCTCCGTCGTCTCCCTGAGGGGCACAGTCTGCTGCTTCCCTAGGAATCCCTGCGGCTTGGCTGGGGGGGTCACACAGACGCAATGACTGTTCTACCCGATCCCCAGGGCCAGCCTGAGCCTCCCTGGGCTGGCCGGTGCATTCATGGTAGCAAATGGCTCCCGAGTCGACAGTAGTCATGCGCCCTGACAAAGAAGGTGGTCCTGATGGGAAAGTAGGCATTGGACCGGGACGCACGAACGGTGAGGACAGGGCTTGCCAGGACAGACCCGAGTTCTGGGTCCTGAGAGCCTTGCCTCAGCCCCTCTGGCCATGCCCGGAGCACCGTGCAGACATGAGCTGTGTGCGCATGGGTGTGTTGCTGTGCGTGCTTTCCCCTTTGGCTCGATCAACTGGTGTGGGTTGATGTCGCTCACTACCAACGGGTCCTTAAAAAGATCCTTTGTTCTGGGAAAAATGGTCATTCTTAGGAGCAACCGAGTCGCTATGGACAGAAGGTCGTAAGTAGGTGCGCACTGTAGGAATCGGAGCAGAGACCAGGCTGATGGGAGTGGCTGGGTGGGCGCCGGTACTGTCTTTCTGGCAGAGGAAGGACCAGGCTGCTGGTAAAGGCGGGACAGAGATGGAGGCAGGAGGTTAATGCAGCTGCAGCAAAAGCTGACACTGTTATGCTTCCGGTAAATTATTTTAGGATTTAGCACTAAAACATTTTTCATCTTCTCAGGGATTAGGGACCCTGAAATCTTCATCTGGCCTGATTTGTAAACAGCCAGCTGGAGCTTCAGGACAACGGAAAGGCTGACAGTAACGGCTTGTCGCCACGTGGTGCGGGGGTGACGGCCGTCCGGCCGCCCGGGGTTTTTAGAAGACCAGTTTGGCTGCGGAGTGGAGAGATAGAGCGAGGTGCCAGGAGAAACAGGGAGGCCGGTGGTTCGGTGTAGGTGGACCGGCGCCAGGTGCCAGGGACGCTCTGGACCCGCGAGGGGCAGCAGTGCCAGCCCCGCCAGGAGCCAGGCGGCGCGCAGACCCAGCCGGCAGGCCGGCATCTCTCCAGCTCGGCCTGACGGAGAGGGAAGGCGGCAGGCAGGAAGCGGGGGAGGCGGAGCAGGTGTCCGGGACTGAGTCAGAAGCCTCTCCAGGCTGAGTGGAATCGAGTGACCCGGACCACGCGTCCAGCACTGGCAGGTGGGGCCAGCCCAGGAGGGAGGGAGCGCAGACCAGGGCCGAGCGGCTGAGCTCCGTGGGCCGCGGGGACGGCCCAGCCGGAGCGCACGGGAACCCGCCTAGCAGATGCGAGACCGGTTTCCTCCAAAGAGCGGGGGTGGGGGGCGGCTGTGCTTCCTCCAACACGGCGCCCTTGGCAGAGACGCCCGCCATGTCCAGAGCTCGGGCAGAGCGGCGCAGCCTTCCCGCAGAACCACGTCGCTGGGAGGGTATGCCGGCTCGTGCCTGTCCCCGGGGCCACCTACGCTTCCCTGGGTTCGTGTCAAAGCCACAGCTGTCTCTATAAGGCGAAAAGGGATACAATGTGACGAGCAGTGACAGCGCCTTTCCTTTCTGCAGCAGCGGCTCTCTGACCGCTGGGGGACGCTGCTGCGGGCTTGATTTTGGACCAATCAGCAGATATGAATTTGGACCAATCAGGAGCCTCAAATTTGGACCAATCACCAGGCTTGGGCGTGAGCCAATCCCTGGCCGGCCTGTGCGGTATATAAGCAACTCCTTCCCTTTGGCCACCAGTGGTGGTTTTGCGCTGCGCCTGGGTTCCGGTGAAGCTGCCCTCGGGGGTCTGGTAACCCCTATTCCCCCGAGGGGTTCTCACCTCTGGCACAGTGGGCACGGCAGGGTGCCTTAAGACAGCTGCGAGCCCTGGGGCTGCCGGCGCTGAGCAGTTCCGGTCCTCCCGCGGAGGGACAGGAGCTGCCCCTGAACGTCACCCAAAGGCCGTCCAGCAGTGCCTGTGGGCATCGGTAGAGGCCCGCGGCACCAGCTCCGTGACTGTCAGCCAGCGGCCACCAGGGGAAGCCGCTGGAGGCGGTACCAAGGGGCTGGGGCTCGGTTGCTGAGCAGAGCTGTGACTGGGGACCGTGGGCACGCGGGCCCAGAGCTGTGGCGCTACGGGAGGGGTGGCCAGGGTGCCCAGGCTAGCCGCTGTGACACTACGGGTCAAAGGCCCCACCGCAGCTGTGCTTGGCTGACTCACAATTTCCAACCAAATCAAGAGAATCCGTGCCGAACGGTAGGCAGACATGTTGTAAATTACCCTGGAAGTATATTCAGCCGCTACTTTGATGTCTATTGGCTGGGGAGATGGGGCCGAATAGATGACCACTGCCACTAATCCAGCTTCTAGCTGGCATGGAGGAGAGGAGCGGCGTCAGACCCACTGGGCACGCAGAGGAGCGTAAACTCAGTGTGGGAGATGCCAGTCATAGTCCTGACTACTACTGACAAACTGTACCATTTTCAGCCACCCCCAGTTTAAGCAGGCGTGTCCAGCCTGTGTCCTGCCGTTGTTATATGCCCTTGATTTTCTAACATGTTATAATAAGCACATTTAAAAAGGAACTTTTAGTACTTACATGTGTCCAGTACTGTGTATTCTCTAACGTGCGGCCCAAGACCATTCCTCTGCACTCAAACCAGGCCGCCCCCCCAAAAAAAATAGGCTGCTGGATGGACACACCTGAATTTTAAAGCTATAAATGCAGCCGCCTTTTTGTAGAAATCTTCAAGGTTGTTTGAATCTGATTTATGGCTTGCAATCCTAACTAGCTTGGAGTAAATGAAGTGGCCTTGGGTTCACTTTCAGGACATTTCCAAGCCAGAGCAGAGGTGAGAGCCCTGGAGAGGGTCTTCCCTGCAGCCTTCAGGGCGACGTGCAATCCGCCTGGGAAGGAAGCTTGCCAGTCCTCTGCTGGCCAGCAGGCCACTGCTGGAGGGCACGGGCGAGGGCGAGGGCGGCTGGAGAGAGTGCCCACGTGAGGCTCGCTTCTCTCGGCAGTGTTTTGAGCGTTCAGAAGCAAACCTGCCAAAAACAGGAGACCTATAAATAGGGGAGAGTGGGAAGACAGAAACGGGGCCTGTCAGAGCCTCTGAAAATAGGGAGCAGGAACTTTCCGGAGATGGAACACTGAAGGGGGTGAATGTTCACTTAGGAAGGAGGCAGCAGGGTGTGCTTTATAAAGAAAGGGAGGCGAGAGAGGAACGGAGGAAGAGATGTGAGGGAGATGAGGGAGAGCAGGGAGCTGTGAAGAGCAGCGCGGATTGGGAGGGGAGGAGGGCAGGGAGTGCTGGCCACTTCCCGTTCTGGCCCTGCTTGAACCGTCTCCCTGCCGCCGGCTCCTCTGTCTTCCCTTCCATCTGTTGCAAGAAGGGAGGCACCGGTGCTGGGGATGGGCTCCTGCACCTCACAGCGCCCAGGCAGTGAGCCGCTGCCAGAGAACGCCTGCTGGGCCCGGGCCTCCCTCGGTGGCCGGGCAGTAGGGGCAGTGGGAGGCTCTGGACAGGGTTGTCTGCCTTCCTTCGGGGAGCGGTGTGTTTCCTATGGAATACAAGGGTGGTTGTGCCAGCTGAGGGTCGGTGCCAAGCAGACACTGGCTGTGTTCCTGGGAAGAGCATGGTTTGCTTTCCCGTGCCCGTGTCCTCTCTAGGAAGCTCGGCTGGCCAGATTTTTTCTGTGGCCCTGGGTGGGCCTGGCTCACCATAGCCACCAGTGGTGGCTCCAAGTAGCAGTGCACTTGATGGGGTCAGGATCCCCATGCCCCCAGGCTACCTCATCCCCCATCACCCCGGGGTCAGCACACCAGGCGGCATACGTTCAGGTGCGTCTCTCTGCTGAAGCCAGGGACGACGTCAGAAGCGAACGATAGGACAGAAAGAAAGGAGTTCGTGCTGTGGCACTGGGGCCGCGGAACCGGGGGGTGGGGGGAGGGAGGCCTCCAGCATACTGGCTGCCTGTCCCTCACACTGGACAGAGGCTCCCCCTTCCAGTGGCACGGCCAACCCAGGGCCCCGCCTCTTGGGGCTGGCAGCCATGCATTGTTGAGGTCACCTTTGTCAGGCGTGAATATGGCATTTGGAGTTGGTAAGGATGTGTTTTCTTGGCACGAGGCTGGCACCCACGTTTTGCATCTGCTCCCACACGCATTTCATCATTCGCAGTGGGAGGTAGTGTTGCCCTGGGTGGGCGAGGACAAGAGGCCGGCTGGGGGTTTGCTACCGGGTGGGTCCCTGCACCTCTACACTTGCTTGTGGCTCAAAGTTAAGAGGAAACAGTACATTAAAAGGAAAAGGTGGCTTCCGTTCCCCACACCCCAAGGTCTCAGGGTACAGCTGTCTCGGTCCCCGGGGCCCTTTCTTCCGGCCTCCCTCGGAGGGCCTTCCTGGCTTCTGTGTCTTGCCCGAGGGGTGGCCTCTTACCAGGGTGACTTCAGGTATAGGCCAGCTGCCTCCGTGTTCCCCGCAAAGCCGTGATGGCCAGAGCGTGGGAGCGCTGGGGCGGAGGAGCGGGCTTTGGGATTTGAGAGTAAAAAGAGACTGTCTTCTGAGGCAGGGGCCATCAGGGCGGGGCCGGGCAAGGCCAGGAGCCACGGTGGCCTGCACAAGAGGAGTCAGCGCAGACCCAGCGGCCCCAACACAGCTGACCGCTAGTGGAGGTAATGGCAGGCCTGGTAATGTGCTGATCCCCACGGGGCAGGGAGGGAGCGCCCTGAAGGCGTCTTTGGAGTCCGGTGAGGAGGCCAGGAGCAGAGGCCAGGCGGGGCAGGGCAGAGGCGGAGGGGGCCGGAGACGGCCGGGAGTGGGGCGGGGAGATCAACGGGAGCAGGGGCCAGGGAGGGAAGCGGCCGGGAGCGCGGGCCCGTGCAGGGGAGGCTGGCCGGGGCCAGGCGCGGAGCCCGGGGCCCAGACCGCGGAGGGGCGGTGCCAGCGGGGTGCGCGGGCGCCTCGGCCTCGGCCGCCCGGGACGGCGCGCGGCTGCACCGCCGCCCTCCACCGCAGAGGGCAGCACCGCCGCCCGGGCCGCTCGCCGCGTCCCCGCGCCGCTCTTGGCGCCGGCATGCGCAGGCGCCGCGCCCGCCCATTGGCCGCCGCGCCGCGCCCGCCCATTGGCCGCCGCGCCGCGCCCGCCCATTGGCCGCCGCGCCGCTGCCGAGCTGGCGGAAGCGGGGCGCCGCGCGCCGAGGGGGCGGGCCAGTGCGTCCCCTTCGCGGCCGCCGCGTCCTCTCGTCGCGGGCCTCGGCGCTCGGCCCGGCGGCCGGCGGCATGGAGCGGCGCCAGATGAACCTGCCCACCGGGCCCGACACGCTGTGCTTCGACAAGGACGAGTTCATGAAGGTGCGCGTCGCCCCGGGGCGGCGGCCGGGCGGGCCGGGGCGGGCGCCGCGGGCCGCGCCGCGCCGGTGAGCGCGCTGGAGGCCGGGAGGGGCGCGGGCGTCCCGGGACTGCGCGTCCGCCGGAGCTGGGCAGGGCTCGCGGGCTTTCTCTGCCCGGTTTCCGTGGAGAGCTGGCACGAGTGCGCGGAAGCTGAGCTCTTCTCGCTTTGCTGTCGTCCGGCGAAGCCAGCCAGTCGTGTCCCGAAGTCGCCCTGCTTCGTGCAAGGGGGACCTGGACGTGCTTCGCAGATAATTGTAGGATATAAACTTAGAAGAGGGGCGTGAACTGGAAACACGTCGGATAGGGAAAACTTGCGCAGGCACAACCTTGAAAACGCCCAGGTTTTGGATCCGAGGTTTGCTCTCCTGTGTGGTATGTTCCTGGGGGTGGTCATTTAAGCTGTCTAGAAATGTTTAATTTTTTCAAACTTCTTATTTTTTTTTACACCGCGTAGTTGCTTCTTTAGGGCTAGAATGTTAGATGTTTTTTGGCGCAGTTGGCACCTAAAATGTTGAACAAGTGAGTTGAAGCCTTGAATTTTCTTGATAGCTTTTTCCTTCTAGCTTAATTGACCTTTTTCTTTTTGGTGTTTACATTCAGATCACATCTTCAAAGCACTGGCTAAAAAAAAATCTGAGCGTAGTGACACACACCTGTAATCCCGGTTCTGTGGGAGGCTGAGGCAGGAGTATCACAAGTTAAAACTCCGCCTGTGCAACTTAGAGAGGCCCTGTCTCAAAAGTAAAACACTTTTTTAAAAAGAGCTATGATGTAGCTCAGTGCTTGGGCTCTTGGTTCAGTACCTAGTTGGGGTGAGATGAGGGAAGTATTTGTATCCTCAGTATCAGTTTTGTATGTGGGGCCTCTTGACCTAAAATATTGTAACTCTTGTAAGGTGACCTTCCCGTAATAAGATCTGGATGCCCTAACAATTTGCAGTGAACTCACTGACCCAAAACCCTTGGTTCCACGTCTGGGGTACCAGCAACCCAGAAAGGACAGGAAGAACCAAGCTCCCACACACTGAAACAACAAGAACCGACACACCAGTGACTGGGCGACCAGTGCAGAGAAAGACGGTGTCCCTGGCGTAGCCTCAGTTTCCCGAGGTGGCGTCAGAATGTGTCCTTTGTGACGCACCGGTCCCACCACCCTTACCCCTTAGAGACACCAGATACCTTTGGCAGACACTGCTGTAGGAAGTAGAGATCACAGAAAAAAAGCAGATCGTAAAACAGAATGTAGCGGTAAGAGGGAGCAGACGCAGTCGGTGGGAGTGACGGGAGTGTCAACAGCTCCGGACTTTGTCACGGCTCACAAACCTCAGAATGTGCCCTGACCCCTTCTATACACAGGCACCAGTGCTCTCTGTAAACTGTTGGTTTTCTGGGTGGGCCCTGGAATTGAGTGTTGTTTGCGATCGGTGTTTTCTTCAAAGAGACGTTTCCTAAGTTGTGCTCTGTGGCAGAAAGGAAGAGTGGCTCCCTGCCGTCATGGTGACCTTTGCACCTTTCTGCCTCACTCTGCCCATTTTCAGTGGGGTAGGTGTTTTTGTATGAGAAGATTAGGGCATGGGGTGTGCATCAGGACTTTTGAATCCGGTCATTTTGAGTTTGCCCAAGCTGATGGCCGCCTGCGTTCATAGATCCCTTACTGTGTGTCACCCAGCACGGCGGCCAGGAAGGGACAAGGCTGAACAAGATGTGGCCCAGCTGTAGAGGTGGGTGGGGGAAGAACGCAAGCGCCCAGAAAGTGCGCTGAGCCCCCTTGTATGGGGCAGTCACAAGCAGGGCAGCAGAGGCGGCGGGTGGGAGCAGGCCCTGTGTCCTGCGTGAGGGGTTCATGCTGATCTGGTGTCTACTGTGGAGTTAGCGGCGCACAGGAAATGGCTTGGCCGCATCTGCTACAGTGGTGATGACTGGCAGCCGGAGAGGAGGTGGGTGCGCGGGAGGAGCAGGGTGTGCTGCTGAGGTCCCAGCCTCCCTTCTGGCTCGGGCTGTGACTTCGTGCCTTTTAACGGGAAAACAGAGGCTGCCGGGGAGCACATCCTCACCTTGCTGAGGACACCTCCAGCCTGACGGAGCAGTCTCTGCTTCTCTCCTGCTGAGAGCTTTCCGCCTCCTTCCCACTGCCACCTGTGCCCAGCTCCCATGCCCCTCACCTTCCTTCCTAGCCCTGTCGTCCCTCTGCTGCCTTCCCATTGTTTTCCAGATACTTTTCTATTTGAATCTTTTCCACTCAATTCGTATCTCTGATTGTTCTGATTACATCACAGGTTTAAGCTTGATATTATTGTCTTTATTTTCTCATCATTCACTCTTAAACTCACTCCATGCTGGCCTCTAGCCCCGTTGTTCCACTGTATAGTTCAAAAAAAAAAAAAAAAAAGAAAGGAAAGTTATTGTCTATCAGTCCATCCTGCCTCTTCCTGTCCTTTTTTCTGGGGAGGTTTATTTATTGTCTTTTAGTTCAGTTTCAGACATACTGAGATCTGTATGGGTGGCTGAAGGGGTGTCAAGGGGCTAAGTAGATGGGGCTGGGGACCAGGACATCTGTGGGCAGGTGACGTGGGTGTGTGACCTGGCCACAGGTATTGATGGCGCCTGCATGGGGCAGGGCACCCGGAACTGTGGCACCTGAAAGCAGCTCTGCCTCACGTTGCTGAGTGCTTTGGGATGGCCCACTGCCAATCTCTGGGAGCGGCGCTGCCTGCCTTGCAGGTTCACTGTAGACGCCGGCCCTTCAGGCTCAGCTTGAGACCAAAATAATGTATTTGACACTTCTGCAAACATTCAGCTACCTGCAGGTAGACTTTAAACTGCATTTTATAGAAAATTTCTGTACGTGAGATGGTTTTCTGATGGTGTAAGTAGTGATGGACCGGTATTTATTTGGTCATCACTTGGTAAAAAGTACTTTTTTTGTTTACAAAGTGTTTTGGACCCGGTTTACTTTCTATTCTCCATTCTGTGTAATATCATAAAACTTAACACTTGAGTAAAATATTGAACTCACGGGCCCTTAAGGTAGTGGTTATTACTTGTGATTTTTTTTTTTCTAAATAAGATAGCAGGAAACATGAGGTCAGCCTTTTTGTTGTTTGATGGAACTAACAGCATTTGCATCAAATTTCCTTGAGCTTTTGACTAAACAACTTAATTATGGGCTGGGGCTTGGATTCTCCTCTGAACCCTGAGATTCTGATACGTAGAGTTTGCCATTTCAGTAATTTGAAAAGTAAGCTAAAACATCACGTAGTCCTGGAGGAATTCGGTAGCAGATAATGAATAAGCTTGGGATACTCAAGCCCCTGCTCCAGGTTGGTACCTCAGACACAGGACTAGGTATGGAGAAGAGGCCCAGGGCACGGACTCTGCGGAGGAGCTCTCCCCGCCGCCTTCGTGCAGCTGCCTCGGTCCCGGAGCTCAACTCAGAGGCTGCTTTCCCTGTCTGGGTCCCACACGCCCCATCGCTCACCTTCCGTACCCCCGTTTTCCTTCTACCGCGGGACTAGTGGCTAGCGTGCCTTACTTGTCCCCCCGTTTGTCTTGTCTCTTCGGACACTGGCTCCTGGAGAGCAGCGATGGTGAGTTTGCAGTCCTCAACAGGTCGCCAGTGCATAGCGCACACTCAGGTAGTCCTGATTGACCATGCAAGAGCTGTGCTGGGCTGTAACGTGTATGTGCTGTGCCGTCCCGGGGAGAGGGGACGGCATCGTACCGTGGTCGCCCTGCTCACTGCTGTCGGTGCTGAGTTTGCCTGGGCCCGCTTTCTCACACCGGCCCTCGCGTCCCCGCCGCCTGTGTTCCTGTAGCCGCGGTAGCCAAGTGTTGAGGTGGCAGCGCAGACCTCTGAGATTACCTTTCTTTTTCAGTGTTGTGTTGGGCATTTTGGATCTTTGGCCTTTCCAAATAAACTTTAAAATCATTTTGTGGATTTAAAAGAAGAACTAACTGGGGTTTCCGTTGGGATCTTGGCGACTGAAGGTGGAATGAGGAGGAATTGACGGTTAGTGGTACTGGATCTTCAGACCAGGAATGCGGGAGTCTCTCCAGTGTTTAATAGTTTGTATTACATTCTTTCGCTGGAGTCTTCTAGTTTATTGCTGTAGATCTTTGTATAGTATGTTAAATTTGTACCTAATTATTTCACTTTGTTTGAGATAAGATCTTCCTCTGTAATCCAGGCTGGCCTCCAACCATGGCATTCTCCTGCCTCAGCCTCCCATGCTCTGGATTACAGACAGGTGTGCATCACCACACCCGGCTTGCATTGTCTTTTTAATTTCGAATTCCACCTGTTCATTGCTGGTCTGTAGGAAAGCGAGTAACTTCTGTATATCGACTTGAATCCTGCAGTCTTGCTATTTCCACAGATGAGCTCCAGGAGATCTTTGTTTTCTTTGGGGTCTCTGCACCACCATGCTGTCTGAGCAGGTTTATGTTCTTCCCTTTCAGTACAGCTGTATATCCTCGTCCTGCAGCTTGGGTATCCGAGCCCAGCGTGGCCCTGAGTGGGTGCGGAGGGAGGGGCTTCTGATCCAGCACCACTGATGTAAGCTGAGCTGTGGATGTTTCTCGAGGTGTTCTTTAGCTAAGGAACTTGCCTTCTCTTTCTGGTTTTCTGAGGGTTTTGTCATGAAGGTACTTAATGGCTTTTGTCAGCTGCTTTTTCTGCATTTCTTAGTCTGTCCCTGTTTCTCTGCTGTTAATCTGTTCATACTTCTCTGCTGTTGGGCCAGCTTTGTGGATGTTCGTGGGAACATGGCCTCCTGCTACAGTAATGTTACTTATGTACGCCTTGCTGCGATTGATGTGCTGATGTTTTTTGAGGATGCTTGCATCTGTGCTCATGAGAGAGAACTGGCTTGTAGTTTTGTTTCCTGGCGTACCAGTGGTTTTGATATTTGAAAGTGTAGTAGAAATGTTCCTTCTACTTCTGCTTTGTGGGAGTTTGTGGAGAACTGAATACTTTCTTATAATTTCTTTCTTAAATAGTCAAATTCAGTGGTGACCATGAAGACCCTTTTTTATTTGATAGTAATGGTTTGTCGTCTTTTTTCTTGGTTATCTTGATTTGCAGTTTATCAGTTTAACTGATTTTATTTTTAAAGAACCAGCTTTGGATTTCGTTGACTTTTCCTTGTTGATTTCTTATTTTTAATTTCATTGCTTTCTCTTCTTTTTTCTGCTTAGCTTGAAATTTAATTGTCCTTGTAGTTAAGTGAAAGCTTAGATGGTTGATTTTAGATGTTCTTTTTAATACTTGCATTTGATGCTGTTTTCTGTTGATCATTGGTTTTGCTGCACCCTACAAGCTTCCTGGGTTCTTTTGTTTTGTTTTGTTTTGTTTTTTTTTGATTACAGGATCTTGCTCTGATGGCTCTCGATGGGCGTCTGTGCCCCAGCATTGGAGCCGAGCGAAGGCAGGTTGAGGGACACTGCCCCGGTGCCGGCACTGGTGCAGGCGTGCGTGCTTGCAAGAGGACGTTGGCTGCCAGCACCGCGTGCTAGACTTCTGTGTGTGCGCAGACAGGGTCCGGAAGGACGGGGTGTGGAAGACGAGGCTAACTGGTGGAAATGGGTCCCGAGCGCTCGTCCCCGGCTGGAGAGGAGGGGGCGCTACTCTGCTTCTTGCGTGTGTCAGTTGCTGGGGAGTCTTCCGGTGGGGGTTTCTCACGGGAGCGATGAAGGGCCCCTCCCCTGTGGAGGGTGCCTCGGTGGCAGGGTGGACTGTCCTTGTCAGGCTCGGCTGGTGCGGAGGCCCTGCTGCCCGAGCACGTGCGTCAACAGCTGGCCCTTCCCCTGTCTCTGTGGCTGTGACGCCACCAGCCGCCTTCCCGTCCCTGGCTCGCCTGCAGGAGGACTTTGACGTGGATCGCTTTGTGGCCGACTGCCAGACGCGGGTGCAGCTGGAGGAGCTCAGGGACCACCTGGAGCTCTGCTACCGACGGCTGAAGATGGCCATGGTGGAGCTCATCAACAAGGACTACGCGGACTTCGTCAACCTCTCCACCAACCTGGTAAGCCACTGCAGCCTGGGCGGCTGCTGCTTACCTGGCGCGGCTGGATGCTCCCAGAAACTCGACGTCACCTCCCGTCTTGCTTATAGGGCTCTTCCACGGAGAACATTTTTTATTTTAGTTCCTGCTCATCTGAGATATGTGGCTTGCTTGCTGTTGAGTAGGCTGAAGGCCTACCAAGTGGAGGGCTTTTGGTGAGCTGCTGGCTGCTGACCAGCAGGCTTCCTGGGAGAGCAAATGTCAGCCCTTCTCAAGGAGCAGCCTGGCATGCTGGCGAATACAGAGGCCCGCCTGGCTGAGTAGGGCATAGGGCCACGCGCACTCCTTGGAGGCTTGATCTCACGCAAGACCAGGGCGCATTGTGTCCAGAATGCCATTTGCTCAAAAGGAGTTTAGAAATGCTTGAGTTAATATTCTCAGAGATTGCCCAGTCTTCTTGTTCGTATTTTGTTTTGCCTTTGAATATACTTGTCCAAAGAAGAACGGAAAGTAACCGTCTTCATGAGAATTCTAAAAGCATCAAAGTTAATGAGCTCCATTTGCTTTTTGGGAAATGTACTTTATGTAAGTAAGAAAGTGTCTGGGTAGGCTTAGAAGCCTGGGAGATTTTACATTGGTCTGTGTAAATAGGGGTTTTCCTCAACAGTTGTGGTATTTAGATAAAATCTCATTCATCCAAATTTCCCAAGTCAGAGGCAGATAGGATTCACCTCCACCTAAAATTCTTTCGTCATTAAGCTGGGTGTGGTGGCAGGCACGTGGCTGTCATCCCTGCACTGAAGAGGTAGGAGGTTGGCCCTGAGTGCAGGGCCAGCCTGGACTACAGAGGGAGACTGTGTCTTACAAAAAAATAAAATCTTCAGTCATTCAGCTACGGCAGCTGAAAGCAAAAGATGCATAAAGGAGCCTTCTGTTTATTGGAACTTTCCTTATTTTTATGGTTCCATTTTCCCGACAGATCTTCCCATATTCAGATATTTTCATATTCATTTCCCAACATATCTTTTTGTAGTTTTGGTAAACAGTCTGGCACCATCTTGATCATTACGTAGTTACTCCCTTGCGTTTTTGGTTCTGATTGCTTTGTCCTGCCGGATTTTGCTTTTAGGTTGGTATGGACAAAGCCCTCAGCCAGCTCTCAGTGCCTTTGGGACAGTTACGAGAAGAAGTCCTGGTAAGTCCTCACCAGCCGAGATCTCTTAGGTGGGGGTTTGCTTCTTGCCAGCAGTTGATTAGTCAGCGCTTACACTACTCAGATTATAGTACAGCTGGAGAAAATTTTAAATAAATGATTCTCCTTTTATTTGTAAGTAAGTTTGTTTCATTGTAAATAAATGATTCTCTGTTCTGATGGTGTGGCCGATGAAGCTTACTTGGTTTCAGATGACAGGTTGTTCAGAGTAGAGGACTTTAACATACAGAAGCGGAGAGTGTATTTGAAAATTCAGGCTGGTTGTAAGTAGTCTCCAACTTAACGAGTAGCTTACATTTTAAAAACTGGCCCCTTCTACAGGTATTTTTCCAAATGATATTGTATGTGTGGTTAGGTCTCTAGACCAATCCACAAAAGCTACTTAAACGCTAATTCAACTGAAGAACAATATGAAATGAATGTGACACCTGATAAGCATGGTATTTCAACTTTTCCCAAAGATCACGTCTCTGGGTGAATGGTTGTGAGCACCCTGAGCGCTGGGGAGAGGTGCTCCATCAGGGTGAGGTCTGTCAGGGGTGCTACAGCTTCCTGTCTAGCAGGCTCAGTGCTGGCTCTGCCCTCTGATCCTGTCCTGTCTGTGTCAGGCCCCTGACTTCAGGCCCACTGCCCCTGTGTCCAGCAGGACATATCACTGACTGTCCACTGCCCACTGATCCTCTTCCGGTCTGTGTCGGGCCCCTGAGCTCCAGGCCTGTGACTCTCGTGAGCTGTCACAGCCTTAGCATGCCTGCCTCATTGTCATCTGAGTTTGTTACCTGTAGATCATGCATAGCCTGTATGGCCTTGTGAACCAGCCCCAAACATGGTGCCTGGTACACAGACAGCTGAAAGCGTGTGGTAAGAGTAGCCAGTCAGCGTCTGAATGGTGGAAATGTGCAGAACCACAGGTGTGGCTGCCGGAGTGCACTGGTGGGAGTTCAGAGGGATTCTTGATACCAGCTGCTAAGTGGCATCTGAATTAGCAGGTGGTTTTGATGTTTGGGTCTAGTTTGTTTTGAGAAGCTCGTCAGAGTAGGTTCCCATAGGGTGAATGGAAGGTTTTATGTGCCCCGCTGGACTCTACAACCTGTGGCTCTGCGTGGCTGTGCTTGACCACTCTCATGGCTACGGTCTCAGCCTCCAGCCCCCTGTCCTCTCTGAGAGGTGAGTCACTCTCCTGACTTCTGTTCACTCAGAACACTGGCTGTGGCCCTGTGCTGCCACCTGCGGGCACCTTGTCCGCTGCTTCTTCCCTCGGCCATCTGTGTGACAGCCTCTTTCCTGTGGGTTAGCCACTGGCCGTTACTTCTTTTTTGATCTCAACTCACAAGTCCTTACGAGATCTGAGATTGTCGAGAGTTGAGACTGGGGCTGTGTGTCCTTCATTGTTCCTCACTGGCTGGAACAGTAGCTGGTGTCTGATGGTATTTTATAAAGTTCGTAGGGTAGGTGGATTTGCCTCGCTTTGCCTTTGAGCTTTGTGGCCCCTCTCATCCCTCTGGGTATGTGCATTGCCTTCATTTTGGCCCGGATTCCTGGCTGTCACGTGCTTAGCTTCGCTTAGCTTCGCTCACTGGCTTCTGGCCGTGTTTCTCCACCTACGGGCTCTGCCCTTGCCTGGCTGTCTTGTCCCTGACTTCTTGATTCCTAAAATTTCCTCCAGACATTTTCATTGCATTCTTGGGATGAGATGTGTAGAGTCTGGTCCAAAGTCTCACCTGGGTGAAGCCCACCTGAGTCTTACCTCCCCCTTAATTTCTGCTTCCCCGGGAAAAAGCCTGTGGTTCCTTAAGGGTTGGGTGCAACTGGTCCAGGCCAGTGTGCTTCTTGTTTTCACCTGCTGAGCACCTCCAGTCCGTGGTCATCGCGCAGGTGTGCTCGCAGAGCTGCTCCCTTCGTGTCCCCTTGGCTAGTGCCCCGTCTGCCAGCCAGGCTCTCCTCCCTCTGTCTTGGCCCCACGTGTCCCTGCGTGGGCCTAGTTTTTTTCTGACAGTGAATCAGTCTCAGCCTTGGCCTGGTTGGCTCCACATGGCCCTGGACCTTAGGTTCACAAGTAACCCAACCCCCACCAGTTAGGTGTCACTGTAGCTACTAAGTCTTGTGGAGTTGAATTAAATGTGTCAATTTTATAATGTTACAAAACAAGGTTTACAGTATATTTTCTTTGTTCTTTTAAAAGAGCCTTAGATCATCTGTCAGTGAAGGAATCCGGGCAGTAGATGAACGAATGTCTAAACAAGAGGACATTAGGAAGAAAAAGGTATGCTCTGGGGCCCTGCCTTTACAACAGTGACTGCCCAGCACCTGTTACCTGTCCCTGCATGGGACACCTGTAGTGAGGCCTGTCCTCCCTGGGGCCTTGCAGAGGGGACATGGTGTCTCCTGTGTTAGGGACTGGCGAGGCTGTGCTTGTGAAAGACCTGTGAGTGATGGGGTGAGGAAAAGTATTTTTGTAGTGGGAAAGAAAGTTGCATGTTCTTCCTGCCTTTCAGTTATTTCATAGTGGTACTAATATTTTTAAGGAACTATGGTATGTGCCAGATAAATACTCCTCTAGTATTTTACACTCTCCAGTCCTGTTACCCGCTGGGGTAAGAAGACAGAATTTCAGACGCTCCAAGCAGTTGCTGTGCCACAGTCCTGTAGCGTCCCAAGGGAAGGCGCATGCCGACTGAGCATGGCGGGCTGCATGGCGTGGGCAGTGTGCTGTTTGCAGCCTTGCAGGGATGCGTTCAGGCCTGGGACGCGGGAGCCGGGTTTCTGCTGCTGGCCACAGCTGTGAGGGCGGGATCACACTTGGACCACAGTGCCGGCCGGCTTCTGCGGCACTCTGCACTGGGAGGCCTGGATCCGTGCTCTAGCCTGTGCTCGGCCCCAGCTATCTGCGTTTATGACTTAGCCCAGCTGCTTGGGTCTCCTGTAGACCCCTTTCTGCCTTTTCTCCAAAAGTCAAGAAAGTAGTGCTTCTTAGAAAGAACCGGGAGTGTCATGAAAGCAGGGAGCTGCGTGTTCGGTCCCACATCCCAGTGTCTGCAGGCGACTTGCTTGGTCCATGCCATGTTCAGTGAGGGGTCCGTGGTATCTCCTCACTCTCTCGGTAACATTTGCCATGGGTTTATGAATCAGCACTGGGGAGAGTGTAGATAGATCGTGCTGTGTCATTGGATGAGATAAGTATGATTGAAGTTAACATGAAAAAGCAGTCTTAAGAAAATAAAGTAGTGCCGAAGGAAAATTTCCTTAAGTTGGAGAGGTAAAAAGAAGAAAAGTGTAGAATCTTAAGAAAGTAATACAGGGTAGATTTTGTATGTGTGTGTGTGTAATGGTGTACTCTGATAGAATATTGAGATATGCATATTCTAGAAAGGCAGAATTAGGAATTGAATTCTTGGGGATTCAGGGTAATGTAGAAATAATAAAAGTGTAGAGTGCACTCGGTGTTCTGTGTTGGCTCATGGCTCTGTATTCCCTTCATTTACGACAAGTAAGGTAAGATTAGATACCATTGCAGTCTGATGCAGCCAGTAAGGAAAGCAGCATGGACATTCCTTAACAAGCTAAGAGTTGAAATCCCATTTGGTGCAGCTACAGCTCTACTGGGCCTTTCCCCAAAAGAACTATCCAGCATATTGTAAAGACATGTGCATGTCCATGTTTATAGCAGCACAACTAATGACAGCTAAATCCTGGAGATAGCCTATATGCCTATCAACAGAGGAATGCACAAAGGGAATGTGTGTATGCAGAAAAGAATGCTGTGCAGTCAAAGACATAGACGAAGCTTTGGAAATAAAGTGAGGCTGCCCTGACTCAGTATGGTTAGTGAGATGGGCTGGGTGTCAGCTCGTGTCACTCAGGAGAGATCACCATAAGTACATGCACGAAAAGATTCTTACGTGAGAAAGGGAAGGGGGTGGTGAGGGGCTTTTAAGAAAGGGAAGAGACATTGAGAACGGGGGGTGGGGTGGTTAAGAGAGAGGAGAAAAGGGTCAAAAGGACATATGAGGTCTCAAATTCCCAAGTTGTATGTTAGCCACATACTATTGAATCTGTAGATTATACATGTACAAAAAATAAGTTTATACAAAAATTATTTTATATTTGAGTGTGATAAACTAGTTGTAATAAATCAATATTTATTGTGTGTTTTAAGTGATTAAACATCATGGTAATTTTTTGTTACCTATCATTTTTATAGATGTGTGTGTTGAGGCTTATACAAGTTATTCGATCAGTTGAGAAAATTGAGAAGATATTAAACTCTCAGAGATCTAAAGAAACATCCTCATTAGAAACAAGCAGGTATGTATTTTGCCCAGATCTTTTACACTTAGATTAGAAAGATTTTGAGTTAGAACTCATTAGAACTCATTTCTGGAAAAAAGAAAAAAGGGGAAATAAAGGAGGAGAGGAGAGGAGAGCCCAGACCGTAGCCTGGGCCTTGATGGAGCTCAGCAGTGGCTAGGTGGGACCCGGCTGCACGTGGCCTGTGCGTGCTGGCTGGCACACCCCATGTGCCTCTGCAGAATGCCGTCCTTGGGTGGTCTTTTCAGTCTACCAGGCAGGGACAGCGTTTGGCTCAGGCTTACCCAGCAGGCCCCACGTGACGTTGGTATGTCTCAACTTTAGGTGCACCAGCTTCATCGTATCATTAGGATATAGTGCAGGACACAGCTTACTGAAAATTATGGACAGCAAAGGAAAAGCTCGGGGGCTGAGAGCAGATGACCTTTTCCTTTGTTGTAACTGTCTTGTTGCCATCCGTCCTCTGTGAGTCTCCAGTCCGTGGGTAGATAGGTGACAAGACCAAAGGCCTGTAATGTGGCACTGTACCTCTGTGCCTGGTGGGAAACTTTCTGGGGAGATGTGGATACCAGCGTCTGTTCTCCCCAAATGGGGCAGCGTTCGTAGTAAAGATTGCACCCAGGTCCGGTTCAGTGACCAGTGCATCTGCTAGGGTTACTGACAGGAGCGTGGATTAGGGGTCATTTTCAGGAACACAGAGGTGAGCTTCTTGTAGGGCGTGGGGAGGGGGTGACCACATACTTCTGGGTGGTATGTCTGTAACATCAGGCTGTGACCAGTTCACTACGGTGCTGCTGGCCAGTGCCACCATGTCACGGGTGCTTTCACAGGTCTGGGTTGAATGTGACACAGTCTCTTGAAGTCATGGTGACAGCTGAATTTTCTGAGTAACCAGCCTGACCACATAGAGTATAGTTGTAGGTAGGACAGCGTGGTGGCATGGCCTCGAGCTTGAAAATAGTGGACATCTCTGGAGTGGATGTCTGAGGCATTGAACACTTGCATTTTGTCTCCCTGCTCCCAGCCCTCTCCTGACCGGGCAGATCCTGGAGAGAATTGCCATGGAGTTCAACCAGCTTCAGTTCCATGCGGTACAGAGCAAGGGCATGCCTCTCCTGGATGCGGTGCGGCCTGTGAGTGCGGCCTGGGGACCTGCTGGCTCGGGGTTGGGGCTGCTCTTGTGCCTCGTGGTAATTTTGAGTCTGCAGGATTTTGAAGTTTCTTTCAGTTTTGCTTTTTGGATCCTACTTCCCAGTTTTGCCACCTGGTAGATTCTGTGCATGACTCTAAATTGTAAGAGTAACATTGATTTCTGAATGTCACATCATTTGAAATATGGTATAGACAAATAATTTTCCTAAAATCCTTGACCACTTTGGAATCTGTAATGTTAATTAAAAAGATTGCGCCATAGCTCAGAGAAAAAACGTCTTCTTTCTGCTGTGCTGCCTAAACCTTCTATGATGCATTGAGATCTGCCAGGGAGGAATGGAGGAAAAGGGAGGGAAGGAGAGGGAGGGAAAGGAGGATGCGGCTGCCCCTCCTGGTAAGTTACACCTCACCTGCACCTGCAGCGCATAGCCGGCATCACAGCCCTGCTGCAGCAGTCCCTAGAGGGCCTCCTGCTGGAAGGCCTACAGACCTCCTGCGTGGACATCGTGCGGCACTGCCTACGGACCTACGCCACGATCGATAAGACCCGGGATGCTGAGGCCCTGGTGGGCCAGGTGCTGGTGAAGCCCTTTGTCAGCGAGGTCTGTGCACCAGGCGGCGCTACTCCTGCTGTCTGCTGGGTGGGAAGGCAGGTGCCCCGTGGCCTTCTTGGGGAGGCCCAGTGGGCAGGGTTGGAGAGCTTGGAGGGATCAAGCTGTCCTGTGTCCCACTGTGCCATGCATGGGTGTGGTCAGCATTTTGGCCAAGAGTCTGCCCAGGAGGGCGGTGCACTTCAGAACAGCCTTTAGCTCCTCTTTGCAGCATGTAACGTCCAGGGATGATGTCAGAAAATGCCGAACCACAGGGTGTTTCCTCTGGTTCTCACCAGTAGGGGTCTTAGGACAGGGAGACTTCCAGCCCCTTACAGGGAGCACCAGGCCTCTGGCTAACTCTTTACCTTTTTTTTCAAATTTCATTTTTAAAGGGGAAAATTGAGTCCCAAAGATAAACATAAAGTTTGGGATTAATGTCCTTTTGGCATTACTGGGATTTCTAGAAATAAATTGTCTTCAATCTCCCGTGTTGATACCTAGTTGCATTCCATAGCAGTAAAGGCAAATTACGTGTACTCTATCAGTGAATAAAAATATTTGAGTTACTAGTTTATGGTCTTTAAAAAAACTGAGGTGAATCTGATATGCAGAGTTGAACTACTGGAAGACTGGTGCGTTAAGGACGTCAGAGCCGTGCGTCACCTGATTTTACACCCACACCTGTCAGGCTCCAATGACTGCTGGTCTTAGAACCAAGGAGGCTGCGCTTTCCTGCATCTTCCTTCAGGTCTGCATGAGGTGGTGACGGTGTGGGCCCGGTGCTCCCGCTTTAGTCTGTGGAGGAGCAGCCGCATCTCCTATCAGGCCTGTCAGAAGCAGGTGATGTCAGGCTTTCTCAGCCACTGCCCAGCCTCTCACCTGATCTGCATCTCCCCCATGGCCAAGACTGGGCAGGAAACTTTGGAACTGGTTTCTGGTTTGACCTAGTATTTATTTCCCTGTTTAGAAAATGTGCCAACCAGGGTGGAGAGTGTGAGATTTTTGTTTGTTTTTATAGTGGATATTGAACCCACAACCTTTGTGCTGAGCCGTGTCCCCAGTGTATTGTGCACTTTGACACAGGATCTTGCTGTGTAGCCTGCACTGGCCTCATGTTCGTGAACCTCTCGCCTCGGCCTTCCAGGCTGCTGCGATTGTGGGCGTGCGGTACTGGGGGCTGAATTTTAAAAACGTTATTCTCTCTAGTGTATCATTTATACATGTTTGAAACGCCATTTCTTTCTGTAGGTGATTGTCGAGCACTCTGCTGAACCCCACGCTGCTGGCCTTCAGGTCATGTATGACAAGCTCCTGGACTTTGTTCCCCACCACTGCCGCCTCCTTCGCGAGGTCACAGGAGGAGCTGTCTCCAGGTAACACGAGGGGCTCTGCCTCAACCTGCTGCCCGACGCCAGCTTTGGGAGTGGGTGCAGCCCGCTGCCGGTACACGGCTGCTGGTGCTGGCCTGCCAAGGCAGGTCCCTCTGAAGTCTTGGGCTGCCTTCCCCCTCCGTGGCTCTGTGAGGCAGGTGCTCTCAGCTTGTCCTGTGATGGTGTCTCTGATTGCAGAAGCGTCTTCCTTCCTGATGTCTGGTTTCCCATCACTCCCTCCCCGTGTCCACCGTGCAGTCCCACTGCCTCCTATTACGGCTTCACTCTTTGTGTGTTTAGTGTGTGCTCCCTGTTTCTCCTTCCTTCCCTGCCTGTGTCTAGTCTGCTGTCCCTGTTGCTGTCTTCTGTGGTTCCATTCTTCTGTGTCCAGGGCAGTTATTCTAATTCAGCAGACCTGAGGTCATCTTCTGTCTGTTCTCTCTGTGAGTTGTCGGGACGTCCGGTTCTTCGCTGGTGTCCGTGTCTGCTGCCCTGGTCCCGACCCCATGCTGTCTGGTGTTCCCAGTAGGAGGCCTGTTCGCCGTCTCCTTTCCAGCTGTCGTGTGCCAACCCCCCGACTGCGCCTTCTTCCTGGGTGTTGGGAAGAACACCCAGAACGTGGTGCCTCCTGCCCCCATCCTGGCGCCTTTCTCCTGAGTCTGGGCAGTGGAGAACCTAGCTCCAGGACCCCTCGGTGCTCTGGCCACCATGCCAGCTGCCTTCTGGTGCCCTCAATTCGTGTGCCTCTGTTGTCTTCCTGGTTTTTGCTCCTGCCCTTCCCAGTTTCTTTGTCTTCAGGTAAATGAAGTTCCTGTGTCTGTGGAGAAAGAGATGAATGTTGTCTTGGATTTCTTGAAGGAAATATCTGGGCTCTGGCACTCAGCCCAACCTTTAAAGTGCCCTCTCTTTTTAACCTGTGTCATTTGCAGGTGAAGCCTTGTTTTGCCTGTGTTGTTGATAATTGTGAGGATTTAGTTGGATTTGGATTTACGGACAAGAACCTAATAGAAGTTGTGGTAGGAATTTAAGAAGCACCTAGCAGTTAGATTTGGCAAAGCTGGCTGAGTTGTCTTGCAGAGCCCCCAGGGTACAGAACGCACACAGAGTTCCTTGTTCCTGGGGTCGCCCCAGCGGCTGCGGTGCCCTGTACGTCCTCGTCCCCTTGCCCGGCTCCCGGCTCCTGGTCTTTGCTTCTCGCACACTTTTCCTTGGGTGACCTTCCCAGCTGCCACCTCCTGCACATCCCGATCTGCCCCCAAGAAAGCAAGCTTGCTGTTCTTGGGCCGCAGTGTCAGCTTCAGTCTTGCAGGTGTTAAGTGGGGGAGGGCTTAATTAGACATTACCTCAGGAATGAGAACACTGTCACCTAACGTTGACAGTCGTGCTATGTCTGTACCGTTCTCGGTTTCACTTTCTTTCTCTGGATGTACAGCAGCCTCTTCCCCGTCATTGAAATTCTGGGGTAACTGTAGCCCAGTCAAGTGATGCTCTCCTGAGGTTACGAGAGGCTCCTGGACAGAGACGCAGGTCTTCCTCGTTGGCTTGTCTTTCTGAGTAGCTTCTGCTGGGCAGGAAAACTATGAATTTTTTTGCTTCATTTTAATATTTATCAGAACACTTAAGTCCGGCATGATGTGATAGCTGAGCTGTACAGCTCCCAGGTTTGCTGCATAATCCATACATTGATTTGCTCTCCACTTCTGAAGAATGCCGTCTTGAGGCTGAGCCTACTGCTGGGTACATAGGGCCCAGGTGGGCAGCCTGGGAGGTCGGTCAAAGCCAGCAGCCCAGGAAGCAGGTCAAAACAGGTAGCTCGGGAGGTGGGTCAAAGTGGCCTGCCCATGAGGTGGTCATAGTGAGTGCCCCAGGAGGTGAGTCAGTGGGCAGCTTGGGAGATGAGGCAGAGCTGGCAGCCCCGGGAGGTAGGGCACTGCCGGCAGCCCCAGGAGGTGGCATCTGCCTGGGATCTACCCACAGATTGGTCAGTCACTAGAACCGCTGTCCTGAACACTAGAGGTAAAAACCTTACAGTGACCAGGGGAAGCAGGTTCCGTTGTCATACTCTCCTTAAAGAGGGAGGACCTAAGAGGCAGGGAGTGCAGTGGTTGCCACAGACGGGCTGTTCACACGTGGCTCCCTGTCTGTGAATCGTGCGCTTTTGTCTCAGTGTTATTTGCAAATTAGAAACTCAGCATCCATTGTGAAAATGGTAAAACACACACACACACAAAGCTTATCTGTTGGACTTAGAGTAGACAGTCCAGCACGCCCAAGGCCGGAGGTCCGAGTCCCCAGCACCCCATCACTTGGGTGTGGTGATGCACGCCTGTAGTCCCAGCACTCAGGAGGCTGAGGCAGAAGGATTGCCATGAGTACACGGCCAGCCTGGGCTCATAGTGAGTTCAGAACCTGCCTGAACAATACTCTGAGCAAGACAGTATCTCAAAAAAATCAAGTCTTACCAGTTTGATGTATTAAAATTTGATGAAAATTTTGCGTGAAGCATTATAGAATTTCAGAACCAAGGGTTGTCTTTGAGACAGCAACATTAAGCAGCACGTACCTTCAGTGATGGAGGGCCCAAGTCACCCACAGCGCCTGGGCTCCAGAAGTGTTGGGCCTCTCTGGTAGCCCGTGGTACAGGCTGAGCCCGGTCGTAGGGCTGACCTGTCAGGCTTCTGCGGCAGCTGTGCCTTGTCTCCGGGTCCAGGGGTGTGACACTGAGTCCAGAAGGGGGCAGCACCTCAAGGAGAGTAACTAGTTGACAGACACAGGCAGTGATAATTGCTCGGGCTAAGTTCTAGGCTGAGGGTGGTAGAAGCTCACCATCTGAGAGGGTTGTGGTGAACTTAGCTGAGTTTTTGCCCTGTCTTCAGTGAGAAGGCGACCCCTGTACCCGGGTATGACTTCCTGGTGAACTCCGTCTGGCCAGAAATTGCACAGGGCCTGGAGGAAAAGCTGCCCTCACTCTTCAATCCTGGGGACCCTGATGCTTTTCACCAGGTAACACCCTCCACCGGGCTCCTGAGGAGGCTGCCTGTGGCCTGGGGGCAGTTGGGCATCCTTCTGCGTGGTCTGGGTTCTGTAGCTTATAGACAGCAGGATCTCCAGTTGTGAACCCGCTCTGAGCCTAAAACATTCAGTGTTTTATGTGAGTTTGTGGGCTGTGGCATTCAGGAATATGGAGATTCTCGGTTTAGAGTATGAAGTGTGTCTCCTCCTCCAGGTGCTGTTGTCACCACGCAGGCACCTTTTTTCCTAACTTAGATCCTGAGAACCCAAGATGCCAGCCTCCGAGAACATACTTGTGTCATGTCCACGACTCCTCCTTCTGTGTGGGTCACTGCTCCAGGGGCCTCGTGAGAGAGAGTGACCACAGAGGTAGTGATTGCACTGGAGGAGCTTCCGGGGCGAGTCTGTGTTGCACAGGCTGGGCACGCCCTGCAGTGTCCACGCCTCCTGTGTCAACCCAGCGTAGGGCTCTCCTGATGCTGGGGCTCGGGGGTACAGACGGACTCAGGTGCTGCTGTGTAGCTGATGCACATATCCCAGGTGCCCAGGACACAAGTTGTGTTGTGTAGCCAGTGGATAGGGCCTAGGTATCAGAAACATGAGTGCTGGACTCTGGACTGGCCTGGAGGAATGGCTCAGTAGTTAAAGCGCTTGCCTAGTAAGCCCTTAGGCAAGTCTAAGTACCTGAGTTCGATTGCCCAGCACCACATAAGCTGGTCATGGTGGCACACACCTGTAATCGCAGCACTCGGGAGGCTGAGACAGGAGGATTGCCGTGAGTCCAAGGCCAGCCTGGGCTCCAAAGTGAGTTCAGGACCAGCCTGGCTACTGAGCGAGACTCTGTCGCCAAAAAGGAAGGAAGGAAGGAAGTTAGTTAGTTAGTTAGTATAGCAGGTTGTGGGTCTCAGACCACAGGCCTAGCAGGGACCATGTGGGCGTGGCCTTATCCTCCATGGGGACGTTGGCGGGAAGGCCCCCGGGGTGCCTGTCAGCTCTAGGACTCCTGGGGTCTGCAGACTGTGGTGTGCTCCGGCCCGGCTGCTCACAGTGGTCGCACATGGCTCTCGTTACAGAAGTACACTGTAACCATGGACTTCGTCAGGAGGTTTGAGCAGCAGTGCGGGTCCCAGGCCAGCGTGAGGAGGCTGAGAGTGCACCCCGCCTACCTCAGCTTCAGTAACAAGTGGAACTTGCCTGTTTACTTCCAAATCAGGTCAGTCCTCGGCTCTTCTGGGCCACCCATCCTGGGGTGGAGGGGGCTGTACAGGAAGCTGACCAAGGACAGTCTGTGTTCTGGGAGGGCAGAGAACTGTCGGCCAGGGTGAATGGGCGCTATCCCCTTTATTCCCCCACTGCACATCCCAGCCTGTGGCTGGAGAAGGGACCATGGGATCAGGTGGCCGGCCACTCTTCCATGTCCCCGCTGCTTCTAGGCCTCGACGGGTCTCATCGCAGTCAGCGTCACACACTGTCAGCCCAGGGTCTGCTCCCCAGAGGGGCAGGAGAGCTTGGCCGTGATGGCCCACTTCCAGCTGTCAGTAGCCCCACGGTCATTTCCACCTGCCTGCTGACCACTGTGACACAGGGGAGAAGGGGCCCATCCTCCCAGGTCTCCAGACACTGTTTCTGTGTCTGCGTGCACGTCTGTGGAGAGTGGCCCACAGGACCCACGGGGGCTGTTCTACCCTCTGGCCACTGCTGTGCAGATCTCAGGGCGCTTCCCTAGCCAGGCTGTGTCCCCTCCGCTCCAAGAAAAGTGCTTGGAGAACAAGAACACGCCGTCTGCCAGTAGGCTCGGGCCTCCCTCGCCCTGGTGTCAGGGCGCCCCCCTCCCCCAGACTGCGCCTCCTCATTCTCTGCAATCCCACTGCCCATGGCAGATTGAGGTATGTTGATCTGAGGTGTCCGGGTGGACCCTGGGAACAGTCTTGATGGTGGTCAGCATTAGGCCAGGCTGGAAGCCTGCAGTGTGCAGGACTGAGTTCGCCTCTGGTGGGGTGCAGAAGCTCAGGCTGCCCCATTGCCCTTGACAGCTTGGTTACCTCTGGCATGCTCCTCTCCATGGGACTCCTCGGGCTCTGTGACCCCCTCCCATGTCACCCCCAGAACCCACACGCCCCTCCCAGCCCACCATCCCATCTGGGCAGCAGTCAGCCCCAACACAGGCCTGAAACTCACCCAGGACCTTGAAATCCCTGTACCTTTTCATGGTTTGCCTTAACTTTTCAAAGGGATTGCCATCTCTTCTTGCTAAACCGTTCTGTTTAAAATTAGTGAAAAAATTTGTATGCCAGGCATACTGGCACATACCTGACTGCATCGCTAGCAATCTCAAAGGCCAAGGCAGGTGAGTGCACGTCTTGCTTGGGGAACCGACTCAGTGAGATCCTGTCACAGAGTAAAAAATAAATGAAAAGGTCTGGGGTACAGCTCAGTGTCCAGTACTGCCCTCTAAAAAAGAAAAAGAGTTTTAGATAATGTTTGAGTTACAAAGTGTGCAACTCGTTTGAGTACATTTGTTTTTCCATCTAAAAATAAGTGAGACTCTGTAGAACTTTCCTGTTGATATTCCTGGGTGTTGGAGTATTTACTCCAAAAGGTGCCGGGAACTCTGCAAACAAAGGTGGAGACACAGTGGCACTGTCACAGTGACCCTGAGCACCTAGTGCTGATGATCTGACGTTTTCACGAGTAGGATCGCTTCCCTCATGCTCTGATCGATGCGCCAGGCGGCCTCTGGGGAGAGGGCAGCCCACACGCTCTATGTGTGTCCTTGGCCTCGAGAGCTCTGGGGAAGTGGCTTTAAGACTTCAGATTTTCAGAGAAGGAAGTAAACACACATGAAAACAAATTTGCCTCAGGTTATGGTAACCAGTGGCAACCTGGAAAGAGCAACTGACAGATACTGGAGCCAAGAGGTGCTCTGTTGTGTTTCTAGAATGTTCTCCAGGGCTGTCACATGTCTGTGCTGAGCTCTGGGTGACAGCACGTGCAGAGCCCAGCAAGCTCCTCCCGGCTGCACACATGGGGTGTCCACAGTGCCCGGCGCAGCCGGCCACCCCACCGGCGTATCCCAGGGACATGCTTTGGTCAGTTGGCTTCAGAACAGAGGGGAAGCCCTGCCGTCCCTTTTTCTGTCATTACTAGTTGATGGTCACACAGCCTGTTTTCTGTGGCTGTGATGTCCTCGAGGACCATGCCCAGAGCAGGAATGTGGGGGCCTGTCGTGGGACATTTCCCCTGCCTCAGGCCTGTGAGGACAGAGGGAGCGTGAGCCTTCTGGGAGGTGGTGGTCCTGCCCAGTGGCGCTGTAGGACGGCTCTTGGCAAGGTGCAGGCCGTGCCTTGGCAATCCCCAATCCTTGTGTCCTCCTGCTGGCACTGGCTTCCTGTGCTCTGTTTTCCAAAACTGCCGTTGGTGTAGACGCTGCCTGTCCTTGTCTGATACCGAGTCCTGCCGCATCCCCCCGCTGTGGCCTGGTCCCTCGCTGACACTCAGTCACTGCTCACCTGGGGATGCGTAGGTGGCCTCTTGGCTTCCCCTGTGTAGATGGGGCCACACCAGCCACAGGCATCTGGTGGGCGAGCTTCACAGTCCTATGCAGTTTGTGCAGATGGGTGTGGGACCCAGAGGACACGTGTGGGGCTGGTAGGAGCCCTGTGTGGGTCCAGCCCCTCCCCTCGCCCCGGGTGCAGCGTTGCTGCTCCCTGTGCCCCTCTCCTGGGTTCGCCTGCGCCCACTCACTCTCTGTGGCGCTGGGGCCTCTGAGACTCTCCTTCTGTGGGCCTCATTGGGCCCCTGAGGACCCCCTTCCTCTGACAGAGCCGCCAGGCAGCCACCATGGCTCCAGCAGCCACGCGGCCCTGAGTTCTCACACTCAGCCGTTGTCGTAGAGTTCCCCTTTAATTCTCTGTCCTCTTCACTCACTGTCCACGCTTGTCCCATCCCCACCCAGCAGTGTCATTCAAAGTAATGTTAAATGTATGTTAGCATTTGCTGCTCATGGACTAGAACCATAGCTCCGTGGTTAGAGCACTTGCCTAGCAAGTAGAAGACACAGGGTTCTATTCCCTGACACCACATAAGCTGGGCGTGGTGGTACATGCCTGTAATTCCAGCACGTTAGAGGCCGAAGGGGGAGAACTGTGAGTTTGAGGCCTGCCTGGGCTACATACTGAGTTCACAACACGCCTGTAACAGAACAAGATCCTATCTCAAAAGAAAAGCTTTTGCCACAAGCAGGGGAGCCAGCAGCGGGGGCTGGAGATCCAGGGTTGGGCGGGCATGGAGTTGGGAAGTGGGGTATCTGCAGAAGTGGGCAAGTGCAGCAGAGGGCTGTGTTTCTCGGTCACGAGAGCAGGTCCGCACGGACCTGTGGAAAGACCTGCCCCGGAAGTGTGTGTGGGCACAGGGCTGCAGGAACAGCCGACAAGGTGGGCATGGGCGGAACAGCCGACAAGGTGGGCATGGGCAGGCCAGCCCCCAGCAGGAAATTCCAGGCTTGGCTGCTGCTTCAGAGTTGTTACCACACAGACACAGGTACCAAGCGCAGCTTTCCCACATCTCACTTTGGGACACATCCCTCAGTGTGACCATGCTGGTAAAGGTGGACTGGGGACACTAGCTGTGTGGCCTTGGAGTAGTGCTCTTTGAGAGCTGGGACTTACCCAGAGCACCTTCTGAGGACACAGTGGCCATAAATCCTTTTGGGAACCGTTGGTCTGGTGTGACTCAGACCACCCTCCTAAGGAGTTTTTCTGCCTCAGTGAAAGAAGATGCAGCCCAGGCCAGCAGGCACTTGGGCCTGTGCAGCATCCCTGGCCATGGGCTGCAGCACCCAGAGCTGGGTTGCCGGGGGCAGCAGGTGCCCATCAGCACAGACTCATGTTTTTGCTTTTCTAGGTTCAGAGAAGTGGCAGGATCCTTGGAAGCCGCGCTGGCAGGCGGGCTGGAGGATGCTCCAGGTAACTCCCTTGTGAGAGCGTAACCTTTGTGTTGAGCTGTGGTGGCTGGCTAGAGCTGGTCTTTGCGGGCTCACTGCCTCCTGGGAGCCGGGCCGGTACCTGGGGCCTCACATGGCCAGGCAGGCGCTCTGTTGCTGAGCTGCACCCCAGCCCGTGTTGTAAATGCTCCGAGAAGCTGCGTCTCCAGGTGCCTTTAGCTGCCTTCTTGCCACGCTTGGGCCTCTGCAGCCGTGGCCTTGGCCCCTGCTCCTGGTCGCCAGGTGGACAAGGGGGTGGGGGGAGAACGCATGCCCACGCCTCAGCCTCGGCAGATCTTCTGTTGCGCTGCCCTCCCTTGTGGCTCTTTCTGGGTTCCTCAGTATGCTGCTGCTGCCCCACCTGGTGAGCCCGCTCACGAGCAGTGCCATCTCTCTTGCCGATGGCCGCGGGTAGCTGCCTTCCTCCGGGGTGAGCAGCTCTGGTGAGGTAGAGGAAGGCGAGGGAGGGGACCAGACAAACAGAATGGGACAGGTGAAGAACCCAGCACAATGCCCTCCCGTTGCCTGGCACTGGGGCTGTGTTGCCCTAGTGGGGGCAGCGTCTGGGGCGTTCCTTGCCTGCGTGCTTGGTGCCTGCCCCGCGGCAGGAGCACACGCAGTTGCATGGTGCTACCTGGCCCGCCCGGCTCCAGCTCTGGCTCCGGCTTTGGCTCCGGCTCCGGCTTCGGACTGCGTCCCGGAGGCCTCGTGTGGGCCGGCCCGCCGGCGGGCTGAGGCTCCCTAAGTCCGTGGTTTTTCTCTAGCTGGGAGTCCGTATTGCCTTTTGGCTTCTCACAGAACGTGGTGCAGCCTGAGGAGGTGCTGGTCGGACGCGACGTTCCTCCCGCCGCTGGCGCCCCGCCTGTGGAGGCTCACGCTGCAGATCCTGGCGCGCTTCTCCGTGTTCGTGCAAGAGGTGAGCCCGCGCGCCCTGCTCTACGCGGCCGGCAGCTCGGCGAGTGCCCGGCCTGGGCGGTTCTGTGGGCAGCGGTGGGCCGCACCAGCCGGGCCTCCTCCTGGCTCCAGAGGCAGTTGGCAGCAGGCCACCCTGGCCTCCGAGTCGTTGGGGCACCTCTGTGTAAGCAAAATGCTTACCCAGCAGGGCAGACACCACGATGGCCACTGTGGCTTACCAAGGTGGCTTCCCAGGGGGCGTCTTGTCCTCTGCACCCCACTGTGCACCCCCAGGTGTGGGAGACTCGATTGTACAATTTGTTGTTGGGGTGCTGTATTCATGCTTCCCCTAAAAACAAAAAGTAGAGCACAGATGCTCAGATACCAAAATATATGTAATGTTAATTTAGAAGTTTTTAAAAAATCCTATCATGGAAATAAAAGAGTAGTTAACCTGTCCCTTTTTGGGTGTCCTCTCCCCCTTCCTGGAAGCCAGGCGTCTTAAACACCTGCAGTTCTGCTGTTCACAAACATGTTAACAGTCCAAGGTTCCTGGTTTGGGGCCTTGTCCTTGCAGGCTGTGACCCCCACCTCCAAGGACAGTCTCCAGCCCCACCGGGCAAGGAAGATGAAAGAGATATTCCTTAAAGTAGCAAAAGAAATCAAGTCAACATACCCAAAAGATACTTGCATATTTGTGTCCGTAGCAGCACAATTCATGGTAGCCGTATCCTGGAAACAACCTGCCGCCCATCTGTGCGGGAATGGTTGAAGCTGTGGGTCCTGTACACAGTTCCATGCAGCCATAGCACAAGACAGATATGAAGCATTTGAACCAAACTGGGGCCAGTGGAGTCAGTCATGCTCAGTGAAATGGACCAGACACAGAAGAGTGACTGTAGACAGCATCCCTGTTATGAAATGCACAAAAATAATGTCATAAAAAGGTCCCATCATGGGTGGCAGGTTAGAAAGAGGGACAGTGGAAAAGAGGCTGGAATTGGTGTTGAGAGTTGCGTGCATCTAATGTGTTACAGGATTGGAACTCACATATATTTTTTTTAAAATGAAGTAAAAATATAGTAGTAGAGAACGCACCAAGAGGAGGGCGCTCTGCCCAGAGCCCAAGATGGCGCCGAATCTGCTGGCAGAGCCCGAGAGGAGAAGGCTGGCCCAGCACCTCTGCTGAGCCCGAGAGAAGGCTGGCCCAGCACCTCTGCTGAGCCCGAGAGGAGAAGGCTGGCCCAGCTCCTCTGCTGAGCCTCGCTGCTCAGGCTCTGCTGTTGTTTGGCTGTGCCGGCCTGTCACATGGCCGCTCAGGGGAAGTTTCTTCCTCACCCCTCTTGCTGTCCTGTTTAGGGAGCCTAGGGCCGGTCAGGGTCCGCTGAGCACGTCTGGAGGACCTAGGAGAGTCCTGCCTGCCGGCTCCTCAGCGCCCTGTGCTGTGACCCTGCTGGGCCCCTGCATGTCCCCAGCGGGGTGTGTTTCCCTCACTTCTGGGTTGTTTGTATTCACGGGAAGCATAATGGGGGGTGAGGGGCTGTGGGGTTTGTTTTTTACTTTTACTAATTATAGCTATACATTTAATAAGAAAAGTCGGTAGTTATGTAGTATAAGTCAGTTGTTAAGAATTTGAACTTGTAGTGTCTCAGGAACTGCTTTTTTTCACTTAGTGTGGAGACTGTTTATTTGCTTGTTTCTTTCTGTCACTCCTCTCTGGATGTGAGTGCAGGGAGGAGGCACCTGCCGGCGAGGTGGGCGCTGTGGCCCCTGTACCCCTGGGTCTGGGCTCGCGTTTGCACAGGTGCTGTGTGATGTGCTGCACAGCCTTTGGTCACTAGAACCCTTTCTCAGCTTTCCCTCAGGCCTATTGCTAATGAAAGTGCCAAGGACGTGAAGAAGCTTTCTGTGGCTGGTGGCAAAGACGCCCCCACAGCCCCTGCCACCCCAGGCAGTGGTGATAACCAGGGAGACGGATCCTTGGATGCGAAGCTGGTAGCGTCAGTGTCTAACGCTCAGCTCGTGTTGATGGTCGCAGACCTGGACAGACTTCAGGAGCAGGTGAACCTCGTTCCAGAGGGTCCTTCAGCCTGAGATGAGGGCCAGGGTGTGTGGGGGTCACTGGACGCCTGGCCTCTCCCAGCTGGTGCTCCTCTCCATCCTTGGAAGGCCCCTCTGAGCCACCTCACTGACGGCCCTGGCACTGTGCTCAGGAACACTCCCCGCCGAGGTTCTCCACCTCTTCTCCTGAACCCCGTGTGAGCTGCTTTGTTCACAGCCCACTCGTGCCCGTGTTCGTTCCCCTGGGCGCCTCAGGCGCTCACAGAGCAGAGCCCTGTTTTCTGTGCGGCCCATGGGTCAACGCCAGTGGTGTTAACAGTGCCTGGCAGGATGCGGTTAGTGTTGGCATCCTTGTGTCTGTACCGCCCTGCTCACGTCGCATTTCTCGTTTGATGTGCTGAGCACAAAAAGTGTGTGGTCTGAAGGCGTGCGCCTGTGTGTTCCGAGAGTGGGTCTACACTGTGGCCTCGTGTGGGGTTATGGGCAACCACAAAGTAGATGTGGACTCGTGTGGTGCCTCGCTTCCCCTCTAGGAAAGCAGCAGGAAGGCTTGCTGCCAGCCCCCCTCTCAGTAATAGCGTCTGAACTCTGGGTACAGACGGATTGGTCATGTTCCACTTATCATGATAACTGAATACATGACGTATGTGCCTATTCCAGCTTCCGGAGCTCCTGGAGACCATCAGGCCAAAACTTGAAATGATTGGCTTTGAGAATTTTTCCTCTATCTCAGGTAAACATGAACCTTTAGACTTGGAAAATCTTTGAATAAGATAAATTAAGTGTCAAAGGTTGTGCTTGTGGGATACACTTAACATTATCTTCCCCAGTTGCAAGTCTTGGGTGGTGTCCGTATTCTGATGTGTGATTTTGACTTCCTTAAATAAGACCTCGTTTAGTTCTAATTTTTATTCTCTGACTACGATGGTAGCATTGGAAACCTCCCTCTGGGTTGGAATTAAGGCTAACCTGGCCTCCCCTCGCTCACCCGCAGATGCCCTGGAGGATTCTCGGAGCGCCCTCTTGGCTTGCATACCCACCTTGGGCCACAGGGTCACCCAGGACTTAAGTGAGTCTTGCTTCAGTCACCTGAGAAGCGCCCTCGAGGTTCCTCGGCTCTACCGGAGGACCAACAAGGTCAGGGTCGCTGCAGGTGGAGTCAAGGTGGGAGGAGGGGAGGCAGGGGCAGGTTCTGGGGGCAGCTGGGTCCGGGGGACCCTGGGCAGCACACCTGAGGTGGCCCAGGGTCATGTGCACTTTGGATTCCTTAGACCTAAAGGAAAGATGCTTTTTTCAAAAGAAAACACTTGGGTAACATTTCAGTCATATGTGAAAATACTTGGTTACGTGTGTATTTCAAAAATGTTAAGTTGGCGTTGCGTCCTTCCCGTTGTCATTGCCAGGCCTTGCTTGCTTTTGACCTTTTATTTATTTTATCTTATTTTTTTAGGTAAACAATGATTTTATTACTTGAGTACATACACAAAATAATGAATTTATTTATGAAATGTACTAGGAAGAGCAGCATGCAGAGGGGGAGGGCTGGGCTGGTATGGCTCCGTGTTGGAGTGCCTGCCTGCCGTGAGGATGGCGCTGGGCGGGCGCTGTCAGGACAGGAAAGACGAGGAGAGAGTGGGCATGCTCAGGCATTGACGCAGACGGGCAGACTGGCGGCGTCACAGGACGGACGGGCTCTAGCCACCCTGCAGCAGAAGCTTCGGCGCCCAGCATTCTGGTTGCACTGCCCCCTGGGGACACGTTTTCTGCACTTCATCTCATTTTATTCTTGCCAGAACTCACATAATTCTCGCTGTCAATTTCTTTTCTTCCAAGTTGTAGATTTTAGTCTTAGACAAATGTCTTTTTGTTAACTATCAAAAAACTATGCTTAGGACCTGCGAAAATGGTTTGTGGCCCACATTTTGCTGCTGTGCTCAGAGTGGGGCCTCCATCTTCCTGGGCTCCAGGCCTCCCTCTGTGGGCGAGTCCCTGGGCGTGGGCCCTGTCCCTCTGGCTCCCGTCTGCAGCACACACAGCGAGTGACCCAGGGTGCTGGCCCCCATGTGGCTCTGTCCTTTCCCTTTAGGGTCATAGGTACAGTAGAATTCCCCCTTCTAGCAGAAATAACTTCTCATTTGCCCTCTGGACCAACATGGAGCTGACCCCCGGATATAGAATAGTGAGGGAGACCTGTTAGATGGCAGGAATTTGGGGGTTGGGCCTGGATCCTCCACTCTCTGGTCTTGTAGGTTTTTTGGGGGGAGGGAGTTGGTCCCGGTGATTGAACCTTGGGGCCTTGTGCATGCCATTGCCAGGCAGGTGCTCTGCCACTGGCCTGTATCCTCGGCCCCCGCTTTAGTTTTTGCAAGGGCGGTTCTCACTGTGTTGCCTCGGCTGAGTTTGAGCTGTGTGCTCCTGCTTCCCGGGCATTTTCTGTATACTTACTGAGAACTTGCACGTGGACCAGGCTGTGCTGAACCTTCGCAGGTGCCCAATGCTCTTCCTGAGCAGGCGGGGCTGTACTTTCACTTACAGAGCAGGGAACTGTGCTGAGAAGGGCGGGGGTCCCTCTGGGCCCACACGCAGAGGGGCGTATCGGTGAGCCGTGTTGGCTCCCCCTGGTGGGAGCCTGTTAGAATGCTGCCATAGTGTGACCCACCCATGTAGAATGGCATAACTGAGTAAGCACTGTCGAAAGGGGTTACCAGAAACCGTGCCCCGGGCCCACCCTAGAGTTGCCTGACTGCAGACACAGTCCTGTCCTCTGTCCCTGGGCCCCCTTCTGTCCTTCAGGTTCTTTAGGAGGGACGAGGAGGGACGAAGGGTAGAAACGGCTCAGAATGGGAAGTGGGGTTAGCGTCCTGCTGAGACCGGGGTCTGGGTAACTTAAACTTCCTCTCTCCCCATCGCCCTCCCCATCTGTAACCCCTACCCACATTGTCCAGGAAGTCCCTACCACTGCCTCCTCGTACATGGAGAGCGCGCTGAGGCCGTTTCACCAGCTTCAGGAAAGGCACGGGGGCAGGCTGAAGCCCACGGTCCTGCAGCAGTGGCTGGAAGGTGCCCTCTCTGTCAGCACGTGCAAGTAAGCCACCCTCTGGGGCTGTGGCAGAAGCATCCCTGCCGCATGTGGCCACGTGGCCTTGTTGCCTCCCCAGGGTCCTCCCAGTCATGCCCTCCTAGGCCCCTGCTTTGCTGCCCAGTGTCTCCCTGCCCACCCCAGCCTCTATTCCGGTCATATCAGAGAACGGAGGGCTGGCCAGTGAGGTCTTCTGACTGGGAAAAACAGACATCTTAGGTGGCATGAGGCCCTGCCATCGATCTGTCGATCCCCAAGTTCCTGAGCCTGCTCAGCGCTGGGCCTGCATCACGCAGTAGGTGTCCTTCGGGCTGCCCAGTTCTCAAGGCCTGGGCCCACCCTGGCCCTGCAAAGCACAGACATTATAGTATTGATTTTGTTTAGTTATTAAAAAGCACTAGTTTTGCAGTGGTGTTTTTATTCCCATTATGAGGAAAGTGGTTGTGGGCTCATTGAAGCAAGGCCGAGATGGAGATTCTGGGTGGGGTGCACTGTGTGCCCGGTGACCAGCTTGGAGGGAGGGTGGAGAATCGTGGCTCATTTGTAATTTGAAAATAAAGTATGGGATATCTGGTGGGCGATGAGTTACTTAAAACGCTGAGATACTTCAGCACTGTGAAAGGTGGGCTGTCCCAGGGCTACTTGGAATGGCCTGGTCACGTGGCCTGGACCGTGCTCTGGTGGTCACCTGAATGTGACAGGTACTGAGGCCGGTGTGTCTCCTAGTGTTCAGGACTAAAGCTCCAGACTTGGGCTCTGAGGGAGTGCTGTGCTGTGAAGAGCCTTCGCTGTAGTCTCACTGTCTGCCATGCTTGGGTCTATGGGAGAAGGGTCTGTCTTAAAAGCACCCTGTCTGCTATTCAGAAAGCCAGTGTCTGCGCTGGGTGCCACCAGTGCCTACCTGACCGTTACCGTGTCTTGTGCCCAGATACTGTGAGACCGTGTCAGATGTGCTGAGTTCTGTGAGGAAGATGGAGGAGAGTCTCAAGCGCCTGAAGCAGGCCCGGAGGGCCCCTGCGGCCAGTCCTGCTGGCCCTAGCGGAGGCATGAGTGATGACGACAAGATCCGGCTGCAGCTGGCCCTGGATGCGGAGTACCTCGGGGAGCAGGTGCTGTGCACAGGGAGCCGGGTGGAAAGGGACAGTTGGGCCAAGTGACTGTGGCTGGGGATCCGCCTGCAAGCAGGTAGAGGGAGGCAGAAGGTCAGTGCTACCGGTAAGCCCTGGCACCTTGAGCGTCTCTAGAGGGCCTACAGCACATGCGCTGGCATTGCCCACCGCCAGGAGCCCACAACAGGCCCTGTCCTTGTGGTCCTGGAGTCAGTGCTGAGCCAGGAGGATCACACACCAACAGGTGTACCCTGGAATAGCTGAAGGCATCACCTTCCTGAAGGGGGACAGGTCTGAGCACAGCTTCTCCAGTTTCCTGGTTCCCCACCTGGTGACACAGTGTTCATTGCGAGGTGGTGCCAAGGTAATGTGTGGGTGGCCGTCATGAGGAGCAATGTGCTAATGTGGACAGAGGTGGCATCCCAGTGTAACAACAGCCCGCTGGGCTGGGCTGCCTTTCCACGTGGTGGCAGCTGCTAGGTAACAGCCTTAGCAAAGAGAGGTAGCAGTGGGGTGCGGACCCTGGGAAGCCTGGCCTGGACCGAGTTCTGCAAGTGTTCTGCACTTGCTCTGCCCTCAGGCAGTTGGAAGCACCTGACAGGAGGCAGCTGCCACCGGTTTCTTTCTTTCACAAGAGAAATGTTAGATCTTTTTTACAAGCAAGTTTGCTGTGGAAACATGAAGGACAACTAAATAAAACAAAAAGCGTTGGGAGCAGGAATAGGAGGCTCCCACGGCCCAGCCAGGGCCACCCAGGATGAAGCTGGCCTGGCACCTGGCCAGCCTGGGCACACTGCTGCCCCCAGACAGAAGCAGAACACAGAGTGCTGTGCCATGTCCTCCCAGGAGCCACTGCGCTGTGATGCCGCCCTTGTGTCCCTGGAGCCAGGTGCCAGGGCAGGTTGGAAGAGTGGGAGCTCAGGCTGGGCTTTTGTGACCGTTCTGCGATTGAGAGTGTTCCCTGTGGAGTGTGAGTTTTCTTTTGTAGCCTTTCAGAGGTCCACAGAAGCGGCCTTATCCTAGTCAGAGTCAGCTGAAGGGCTGAGATGGTAAACAGGGGCTTATTAGTACACAAGTCCTTGAGACATAATTTCCAATAAGCAGCCCTCGCCCCAGCAGGGCCCGACCCGCAGGCCGCCGGAGCTGTGGCTGCGTGCCACGTGGGGCTGGTGCTATGCTCTGCTCTTCATGAAGGTCTTTTCTACCGTCCACTGGCACTGCGGTCACTCCGTCCACTCTGTGGCCTTTGCAGATACAGAAGCTGGGCCTGCACCCGAGCCACGTCCAAGGCTTCGCGGCACTCACCGAGCTTGTGGCCGCTGCCCGGGACCAGGCGGCCGCTGAGCAGCCGTGAGCGCCTGAGGAAGGAAGGTGGCTTCGTCCTCGCGTCCTGGGCTGCGCCTACCCTGCCCGCTGTGCCCGCCTTTGGGGTCTTCTTTCACCAAAAAGAACAAAGCTTTTCCATTGTATGGAAGATAGTTTTTAAAACATTTGAAACTTTTTACTATAGTTTACAGAACAAATTATTTTATTTTTGTTGTAAATCCCAGTATGGAAGAGCTGATTTCTAAGGATTAAAGTGGATATCCAGGTGTGGCAGGGATGGTCTCCAGGTCCTATGGTTGAAGAGAGGACCAGCGCAGCCGTCGCAGCAAAGCCCAGCCCAGCGTGGCGACCGCAGCCTGGGCTTCCCGGCCTCCCTGCAAGGTGGTGGTACTGTGGGTCCCGCCCATCTCTGCGGCTCTGTGGGGAGCAGAGCTGGGGGGAGATTAACTTCCCAAATAAAAGATGTGTCTGCCACACACGTGTCTCCTGTGATGCCACTCACTCGCTGTGCGACATGGTCCCTACAGCAGGCACACCCCTGTGCACACCCCTAGGTCTTGCCCCTCAGAGCCTCACTGTAGCTAACTGGGGCCATCCCCCCATGAGGGGGTGGGCAGCCTCTTCCGCTGCAGCCATTGGGCCCCACCATGCCACACGGTACAGCTTGCCAGGACAGGGAGCTGGGCGCTGCGGAAGGCACCAGGGCAGGTGTAGCTCTTGCTCCACACACATTGCAGGCTGGCCTAGCACATGTTCAGTCCAGCCTTTGGCCATCAGCCTGTCCCGCAGCCCAGCGCTGTAGCCTGGGGTGAGCAACAGGAGCGGGTATGCCCCGTCTCTGTGGTCATTCTGTGGGGCAGATGCGGGGACTATTGCTCATTCAGATGACTGGCCTAGGGGCTGTACCCCAGGAAGGAAGTCCAGGCCTGCCCTGCCAGCCCCCGCACAGAGACGTGCTGGCCTAGGATGGCCAGGGGAACCCCAACGTGGTGGCAGCACTGCTTCCCACACGGGCTCTCAGGACAGCAGTGGCCTCGCTGCCTAGCTTTGCTCCTTGCTCTGCTCCTGGATTTCCAGTGTCCGGGCGGGCAGAAGGCTGGACCTGTGAGCTTGCTGGTCCAGGGTGTGGGTGAGATCCGTTCTTCTGCCAAAAGCCTTGGGTGTTTGTGATGTATCAGCTGGAAACTTAGCCTGCTTCCTTTTTTAAAGCATGGCATTATATACTTCTCTCAGCCCTAATGTGACCGTTCCTTTGCTGGGCCCTGCATTCCCCTTCACTGCCCTAGATCCTGGATGGGACGTGTGGGAGCCCCCACCCCGAGCTCCCTCCCCTAGCCTCTGCCCCTGCCCCTGCCTGACCTTGCCTTCTTTACCCACAGGAGAAGAAGGAATGGAGCATCCTGCAAGGGGCTGTGGGTGAGCACGCGGCACCCACACTCCACCCCCAGGTGTGCATGGCTTTCACAGGCTGCGAGGGACAAGCCCAGCTGTGGGTCCCAGAGGAAGGTCAGTGGATTTGGAGCAGCTGCACCTCCATTTAGGGCTCACCCCCGCACACAGATTTGCCTGAGGACACCCCCAGGAATAGGTGACCCCAGGGTGCAGAAGGCAGTGCCAAGGACACCCCTGTGCCCCTTCTAGCCCGCCTTTAAGGCCTGGGGCCAGGGCCTCTGCCAGCATCCACCCAGAGTGACTGTGACGGTGGGAGTCCCCCTGTTTTGTAGATAGGCACCAAGCACCCCCTGGGACGTTTGGAATCCAGCAGAGAAGCCCCTGGACTAAGCTGTTTGCTGTGCTGGTGTCCCCAGCCATCGATCCCTTTAGAAGGCTCTGGGCACAGGGGCCACACCGGCCTGTGAAGGAGTTGGTGTGCTGCTGCCAGCCGCCTTTCTCAAGAGCCAAAAGCACGTGCTCCATCCCCAGCCACAGCTGGTCTTTAGGGTGACCACAGCCTAGCAGAGTGACCCTCAGGTTTCATGTGGGGCCCCTATTACCAGCCCTTGGTCAGCGCCCCAAGGAGTACTTGGTGGTTTTGTTTGTAGTACTGGCTATCCAGCCGAGGGCCTTCGCACTGAGCAGCATCCCCAGCCTAGATTTTGATTTTGAACTTGATTTCGAGACAGGGTCTCACTATATCACTCAGCTACCCAGAATAGGCTCGAACTCGCGGTTCTCCTGCCTCAGCCTCCCACAGTCCCGGGACTGCAGGCCTGCTTCAAGTGTGTTACGTGACTGAAGGGAAGGGATGTGCCGAGGGGTTGGGAGCCGCCCTGTGTCCATGGTCAGCATGCGCTCGGGCTCCACCCACAGGATTCTGGGCATCATCATGAGTTGTCCACCTAGAGTTAAAGGTAGGTGGAGCCCGACAGGCCGTGTTACGGCTCCTTCCAGAGCCTGTGCTTGGAGCTGAGGTCCTGGCACCATTTAACCACCGGTCAGCTGCTAAGGATTTTCTTAGTTTATTGTTGCATAATGTTTATTAATGACACATAATCAGCTACAGTATCGTTACATTTTAGCATAAAGCAGATGTTTGTGTCTTGTAATGCATTTTCCAAAAGTCACATGAAAAAACAACTTGGATGTGGAAACCGCATGAAAGTCATAAGCTTGCTGTATGCCCACGTCAGAGAAACAGCTTGTATTTTAATTTCAAAACCCAATCTCTGCTTTCGGTTAAAAAGTAAAAGCTTTTCATTTCTCCAGGCAAGTTAGGGATTCACATTCTTTCTAGAATGGCATCCACCAAAACACTTGGAAGCGGTGAGGACAGCAAAAACACTTTACATGCCCCCGAGTGGATATTGGGGTTTCCTGTTCCTGTCTTGGAAGCAGGTTCTGTGCCAGCCCAGCTCCAGCCCAGTGTGACTCGTGGGAGGCCGTGGGGGACCAGTGGTGACAGTTGCTGACATGGCAGGCAGCTGTACTGCCAGCCTTCAACCCGTGGCCAGCGCCGGGCCCTCAGGCCTCTTCGGCCTCATGCGAGACTCTGGGGGTTGTTCACACGGCCTAGGACATGCACGGCCCTGGCCTGGTACTCGTAGAGGGCAAACAGGAAGGGGCTGTTCAGGGTCACCTCCAGGGCATCGGGCGCCATGGGCTGTGGGGCTGACTGCTCCGTCTCGTCTGCTCTGAGCTCGAAGAGCACGCCGCTCACCACCTGCGGGGGGTAAGCACGAGGCGGTTGTGACTGGGGGTGTGCTGTGCAGGCCCCCTCCCTGGAGACACTGACCCCAGCACTGCAATTCCTGCCTGCCTGCCTGCCAGTCTGTTCCATGTCCACCCTGCGCTATTGGCCTGGCCCAGCTCCCGGCTCTCTGCAGGAGCTCACACCCCAGCAGTGACCCTGTGTCCTGGTGCCTGTGAGGGGCGCCCTTGGCTCCACAGCACTGTTCCTGGTACGTTAGTCCCTGGCCAGCATGCCTCCCGTATCGTAGCTGCAGGGCAGAACACTGGCCTGGTGCCTGCTTGCCCATCCCTCCTACCCTCTTGTCCCGCCCCCACGGTTTCCTGGCTGTCTCCCTCATACTCCTCCCTGTGGGCACACGGGTGGGACCCCACTGACCTCTCCCACTATGGGGCTGGGGTCACTGATCTCACGTAGGTTCTGGCGCTCCAGTGTAAGCTGGTTGGCCTGTTTCAGCAGCCCCTGCCAGTCCTGCGACGCACGCACCTCCATCTCGGGAAGGGTCAACCGCATGGCCCTGGGGAGACACGTTAGGGGTTGCAGGGCTCCCTCCCATGTCCAGGGGTCCCCACCAGCCCTGAAGGGGCCTGGTGTTCCACCCAGGCAGTCAGCCCTGCCCCTCGAGAGGGAAATCTCAGCCCAAATACAGCAGGGCCTCCGGGCCTTTGACACAGCTGCAGGGAGATCCAGAGCTCTTGCCCCTGGAGACTGAGCAGCTGCCTGCCCTTGGTGGCTCTGGGTAGAGGCCGTGAAGGGAGAGACCCAACCGCTGCCAAGGAGCAGGCGGTCACTGCTCCACTGACAGTCACTGGATGTGTCCAAGGACAGAGCCGACCCTGGCAAGGGCGCAGTGCTGCACTTGTAGCTTGCATTCATGCAGGGGGGGGGGGGGTAGCCGTGCACACATGCACTTGTGCTGTGGGGGGACAGATGTGCACACATGGATTGTGCACAGACAGGCATTCATGTGCATGGCAGGTAGCCTTAAACAGAAGGGGCCCGTGTGTGACAGTAGGTGACCCCAAGGGCCCCAGAGACTGTGGGGCTGGACGGGGCGGGGCCAGCCTCAGCAGATCAGTGCCATTCTGTGAGATGATGCCACCTGTGACTAGCTACCATCCACCAAAACCCTTGAAAGTGGTGAGGGCAGCAAAAAATACTTTCAGCCCCCAAATGCACATCAGGGTCTCCTGTCCCTGTCGTGGAAACAGGTTCTGTTCCCCTGGCTGGACCTGGCAGGTAGCCTGGGCCAGTTCCAGGAAGGGACAGCTTTGTGTCTGTCATCAGGGGCTGGGGCAGTGGCACCCCGCCTGAGCTCCTGCCTAAGTAAGCCTCACGAGGAGCTCCCAGGAGCCCACAGTCCTGAGCTGAGCCCGAGACAGATGGCCTGTGTGCGGAAATAGCCGGGTCCCCTCACGCGGGGTAGGTAGGGATCTTTGCTCCTGCAGGCCTGGAGGCACTTGCTGCAGTGGGAAGTGTGTCCCCTCCCGACTGCCACTTGTTGGAGGGCAGCGAGGAGCCGGCACACCCAGCTGGCCCCTGCCCCCACCCCCCGCAGAGGCGCTCCTACCGGGGAGACATGGCCTTTGTCCAGCCCAGGAACTCGTAGTAGAAGTCGGGTTCAGCCACGCGGTCCATGTTCGAGCCGGCGTGGGGCTGGATGAGGAGCAGGATGGCGCTCTCGCCCAGGAAGACGCCCGTCACTGAGAAGTTCCCCTCCACGTCATTCTTGTACAGGAAGATGCCGTTGGCCGCGATCATGGGGATGAGCACAGAGGTGGTGTTGTCCACGTGGAACTCCTGGGGCTCGGCCAGCCGGACGAAGCCCTTGATCTTCACTGGGACCAGATGGGGTGGGTAGGGTGGGTCAGCAAGCAGCTGGCTGGGCGGGGCAGCTGGGGCAGCTCCGCGCCTGCCCCCTGTCCGCTCCCAGCTCTCTGCAGGCTGCATGCTACCCCTGCCCAGAGCCCGACTCTGCGCAGGTCACCATCGCCACTTGCCTGCCCGTGGGGAACAACCGCTGCGCTGGACCCCGCCAGCCCGCGTATTCCTATGACGCCAGCCCCTGCCTGACTCTCTCCTGGTGGAAGGTGTGTTTTGTCAGGAGAAGTGGAAGTTGAGGCTAGCTCATTGCAGAGTGTCTGGGGCCTGGCAAGAGGCCTGGGGTCTCCCTTCTGTGGGGCGGTCCCCACCCTTAAGGCAGGTGATGACAGCGCCCAGCTGGAAGGGGCTGGCACAGCTCCTAACCCCCCCCCCCCCCCCCCCCCCCCCCCCCCCCCCCCCCGTCTGGGCCTTGAGATGAGGAAGCCACTTTGTCCTCAGAGCCCCTGCTGAAGACCACATGGACAAGGAGCCAGTGTCCCTCCGCCCTGTCCCCTAGGGACCTCATCAAGGAAAGGGCTGGATTTTCCCCTCCATCGACTAAAACAAAACAGGACAGCCCAGGGAGATGTGGACTCTGATCGAGGGTGGCTGGCCCTGCTGCTGGCCTCTGACCCCACCCGCCTTTCACGCCCGAGGTTAAGTAAATCCCCTCACAAACCCCATGGTGTCACGGAGCCTGCTGCTGAGTCCAGGGGACAGTCAATGCTGGGCAGAGGGCGCCTGGGACCTCGGCCCCACCCCCACCATCAGCCAGGATGCCTGCCAGGGACCAGAGCTCCTGACACCGACCACTCGGTGGCGGGCTGGCACACAGCCTGGGGTAGGAGGGTGGGTGTGATCTATGGAAGCCAGGGTAAGAGGGTGGCCGCCTTTGTGTCCCTGCTCTCCCCAGCTCCGTGTTCTGGATGGGGTCTTCCCGGCAAGACCCCGTCCTGAGGCTGGTAGCGCTCTTGCCCTTCCTCTGGGGGCCACACCCTTCTCAGCTCCCGAAGTCCCCCCTCCCCAGCACAGGTGGACTCCCCCCTACCCCCCGCCCTGACAGAGCCCTGCCTGTCCCATTCTCCAGTACAAGAAGCAGCTCAGGTTTTCTGTGGACATCAGGCCTCCTCATGCTGAGCCCATTTTTGAGTTTTAGTTTTGAGACAGGATCACGCTAAGTTGCTCAGGTTGGGCTTGAACTTGTGATCCTCCTGCTTCAGCCTCCCAGAGTGCTGGGATGACAGGTCAACACCACTGGGCCTGGCTCCAAAGACTTTACAGAAACTTCCAGAGTATCGTCTCCCCAGGGAATCAAGCATGAGCGCCTCTGCACACCCCCTGCTGTCAGCTTTCGTGTGCCGCTGGCTCCCAGCAGCACCCCCAGCCCGCCCCCCGTCCACACCCAGAGCTGTTCCTGGTGTGTGCCCCTTCAGCAACAAGCCTTAGCTGTCATACACGTGGCCTCTGGTGGCTGTGCTTCCTGCCCTGCAGACAGTTGGCCCTTCCCTGGGCCATGTGTGTCTCTGTGGCCCTAGGCTGTCCTTTCACAGCACATTTGCCCTCAAGGGTCCCCTGCTGCTTTTTTGGGGGGTTGGCAAGGCCTTATTCTATATGGCCCAGGTCCAGACTGGTCCTGGACTCACTACGGAGCCCTTGCTGCTCTTGAGCTGCCGCCCGTGGGCCAGGGCCTGCCCACGTCCCCTCTCTTACCCCTGCTGACCTGGCTTGTCTCACAGAGAGTGAAAGTTCATTGAAGGTGTAAGTCACTTTTAAGTCAGGACATCTGATCCAACCTCCCACTGGCAAGTCAGGGCTCCCAAAGTGGGACCTTCCCTATGGTGCTGCGGATGGATCCTGAGGCTTCATGTGCACTGGGGGTGTGCCCACCAGGACCCCTCCTGGGGGTGCACCCTCAGAAGCAAGGCCCTGGCTGCTTTGAGCCTACACGGCTTCATTGGTAAACAGACATGAAAAAGCCGTTCCCTCTTCAGAAGAGAGTACGTGACTGGAGCCAAGAGTTAAGTCATAGGGCAGCAGGGGGGATGGTGGTGGGGGGCAGCCTCCTGCCCCTCAGCCACCGCTGGCATCCCCACAGCAGGCCTGCTCCGTGCCACCAGCGCCGAGGCCCCGCCCCGGGCACCAGCCAGGCCGGGTGTCTGGGGTGGGCCTTACCTTGGGAGTGGACATATGTGTTCAGGAGCAGAGTGCTGTCGGCGCTGACTGCTGCCGGCGGCCTGCCCACCTTCCAGCCAGTCAGAGACTGCAGGAACGTGTTGATACTGTCGGACACGAGGTCTGGGTCGGCGGTCAGGTTCAAAGAGCGGGAGGAGAAGACGGCGAAAGGGGCCAGCCTCTGCACGTAGGATGGCCTGAGGCGCAGGCTGGGAACTGTGAACATGTTCGCCATGGTGGACAGCAGCAGCCTCGCCTGCCTGCCCGTCGCGTCCTGGGACACCAGAATCTTCTGGATGCCCTGCAGGCCCAGGAAGACCTTCTCCCCATCCAGCCAGGAGGTGCAGTCCTGGCTCTGGTTAGAAACACCCAGGAGCGCCAGCAGCTGCCTGGCCGTGGAGCCCCTGGCGCCCAGGTAGAGCGAGGCCAGTGTCCCGTAGAGCGTGGTGGGGGAGAGGACGACGCCACCTGCGGGGTCTCTCCCCGACTCCCGCAGCAGCTTGTACAGGCGGAAGCCCAGCACGTTGGCCGTCATCCCGACCTTGGTGGCCCGCATCCGGTTCTCCAGCTTCACTCTGTCGGCGTTGTGCAGCAGATCCTTGCGAATGGCGGCCTCATCCACCGGGGTGGGCGCTGTCTGCACCGGGAGAGGCGTGAAGCCCTGCTCAGACCGCAGCGGCGCACCGGGCTCCTCCAGCTGGCTGCAGCTGTTCATGGTGTAGAGGAGGAGATGGAACGGGTGCACATAGATGCGGTCACTCAGGGCCAGGCCGGCCCAGGCCAGGAGACAGAGGGCTGCGGCCCGGAGGCCTGTCCTGGTGGGAGCCATCTCGGAACAGCAGCCTGCACCCTGTACCCTGGAAAACACCAGGTGGTCGGGAGGTGGTTATCCAGGGACTGCCAGGGCCCGTACTGTTCACTGCCCCCATGCTTCTGGCTGAGAAGACCCTGGGAGAAGTGCGTCCACGCCTGCAGGGCCGCAAGGTGTGGCCCTGTGGTCAGGTGCACCACCAGCATTGTAGGGTGAGCTGTGCCCACGTTCCTGTGCTGCAGCTGCAACCCAGGCATCAGAAGGACGCTGCATTTAGAGACAGGGCCTTGATGGCTGTGACTGGGTGAAATGGTCCTTTGGGGACCCAGTGGTGTTCTTATAATGTGAAGAGGGGATCAGGACAGAGGTCCCTTGCCCAGAGACCCTACAGGGAGAAGACAGTTCATACACTAAGGTAAGTAGTGGGGGTCCTGGGAGCTGGCCTCTTGTCCTAGGAGCTAACCTAGGCTGCTAGGAGCCAGTCTGGGGTCCTGGGAGCTTGTCGGAGCTGGCCAGGGCACCGGGAGCTAGCCTGGAGACTACTGGGTGGTAGCCTGTGGTGCACCTGCAAGCGGAGGGACGGCTGTTCCTCTCCTGGACTTAGTTCTGACACTGTGCCCTGCATCTTACTTGTTCTCGTGGGGCAGAGGGGCCACAGGGGTGCCGGAAAGCCATGTGGCCTCTTACCTTCTCCTCCCCCGCCTTCAGTCCCCTGGTGCCCTGTGCTGCGCGGCTTCCTCACAGCCTTCCAGGCCAGCGCCGCCTCAAGCCGCCAGACTTCTGCCGGCTCTACTGCCCTGCCCCCTGCCCAGCTGCCGCGCACAGCAGGCCTGCCCCTCGCAGCACTTGGGAAGTGGGGCCTGCAGGAGGCACTTGCCTGGACAGGAAAACCCAACTCCGAGAGCTGAAGTGACTGTTGCCCTTGCACATCCCTTCCGTCAGAATATTCTGCAGGCTGTGAGGCTGCGGTACAGGGTCCCTGAGTGGCACGGCCCCCGTGGTCTGCCACCTGTGACTTCTGACCCACCACCACCACACCTTCCTCCTGCATCTGATTCGGGCTGCCCAGCTCACGTTGGTGTCTCCCAGACCACATGGGACCTGCTCGCGGTGCCCTTGGTCTCAGAGACGCAGGCTGCACAGTGGGTGCAAGTCCGGGGAGCAGCCTCACGGCCACTGCCTTGGGAAGCTGTTGCAGGCCCAGCGTCACAGCCGTCCTCAGGCACCGGCGCCCCTCTTACGTGCTGCCCTTTATCACCTGCAGCTCTGCGCCCTCGCCAAGGTGTGCCGTCCCACCCGAACTCCAGCGGCCCCTCCCAGTGCCTCCCACCGGCAGGGCCTCTCAGTGCCATCCTGTGTGGCTGTCCTGTCCCCAGCACGCCCTTGCCCATCCGAGGCATCCCCCGCTCCCCCGTGAGAGCCCACCTCCACACCCGCAGCCAGTGGCTGCCCCTCCTTTGAGGAGGAAGGCCCTGCGAGAGCTGTCCCCCACCAGCAGAGCCATGTCGCCACAGTAGTCCTGTGCGTGGTGGGGCCTGACAAGAAGTTGTCAAGTGAAGTTCTTAGTGCCCTGCCTCAGGGAGCAGAGTTGTTCCAAGACACACACAACTCAAAACACACCAGGGCCCCTGCATTTCTGAGGTGGCAGGTAGGCCCTGAGCCCGTGCTAGCTCGGCAAGTTGGGACCCAGGGCTTTGGAAAGCACGTCACCTTGCTCCGCTCTCAGCCACACTGCAGCCCCAGAGCCCTGGTGACGCAGCAGGCCCAGGTGCTAGGGACACAGAGGACCTGGGTGACCCAGCCCGCATCTTGAGGGCTGCAGGTGACCACATCCTGAGAGCCTGAGGGACCCTGTGACCCCGTGCTCCCTCCTATGGCAGCACCCCCCCCCCCCGTGGCCCGCACAGAGACGCCTGCTGTTCTCCGTGGCTCGTGGCCAGGGTGACGGTGGCCCTGGGCCATCTCCCCGGAGACTCAGCTCTTCATGGGGGCAGGAGGACCTGGCCACCCTGCCGGGGAAGCACCAGGCAGGAGGACAGCAGGTCCTGGCATCCAGGATTGCCCGGGAGAAGTGGCCCAGCAGTCGTGCCCTCCCAGATGCCAGGCCGACGAGGCCTCTTGCTCCCAGACTGGGCCCTGCCCTCTGCCCTGCCCTGCCCCACGGCACCACCTTCTCCCCCAGCTGCTGCTGAGACAGGAAGGAGCGGAGGGCTGCACTCACCTGAGTCCCGGGCAGTGGGGAGTGCTGCTCTTCCCTGGCTGACCAGGCTCAGGCCCTTTATATCCGCGGGGCGGGGATGGAGTGGTTCCAGCCACTGTGCACACGCGGCCCGGAGGGGCGGCCGTGGGGCTTGGCAGGACGGATGTGAGGCTGGGCCTCTTCCAGGAAGACAGGGATCGATGCAGCCCTACCGCGGGCAGAGGAGGAGGACTCAGTTACACATTTACCCACGTGTCCTGGAGCCGGGGCTGTGTGGACCAAACCCAGCCAGGCTGCGGTGATGTCCCCCAGCCGACCCTCTGGTCCTGCCAAGCTAGCACCTCACCATGTGCCCCTGGGAGGCCACAGGAACCCCTTAAGGGTCTTGTTCCACAGGGGCCCACGTACATGGGCACCTTGAGCTGTTGCGACCACACTGGTCAACGTTGCGTGCGTGGCCTTGAACGGGACTGGTGGCCCCTGTGGGACCGGCACTGCTGAAGTCAGGGCTGACACCTCCACAGGCTGCCCTTGGAGACGCAGCACCAAATGGCCCCTGCCAGCAACGGGGTGGCTGGGGAGAGAGGCAGTGAGACCCTCTGTGGCCAGGGCCCGGAAGCCCCCGCGAGTCAGCTGGATGGTGGCTGGGTTGGGTGCACGGAGATGGACACCCTGGAAGAGGTGGGGGCCTGGGGTGGCTGGGGACTTGCGGGCCCTGGCCAGGAGGGCAGCAGGAGCACAGGCAGCCACCATGGACAGCAGAAGCCAGTGCCAGCCGGCACAGTCTGTCTCGCCAACCTGGCTACCTTGAGCCTCAGGCCGTGTGCTCCAGTACTGGCGGGTGGAGGACAGCTGCCCATCCCTCAGACCTGAGGCCAAGAGGACCACACCCTGGGGTGGCTGGGGGAGGGCAGGGCCCCGGGGGAGGTGTGGCAGAGTCTGAGCAGCATAGGATTAGAGGTGACCCTAGACAGGGTGACACTTGCTCAGGTTGGCAAAGTCCAGGCGGCCCTCGTCACGGCTCCAGGTTTGGGGGACAGAGACGTGGAGCCAGGACGGGCACACGAAGAGCCTGGGGCTGGCTTCTGGGTGGGGCAAGGAGAGGCCTCGGAGAGCAGCCACGGTGCAGGGAGGGGGTGCAGGGAGGGGGACTGCCCGCGAGAGCCCAGCTGGGCTGTGCCCAGGACTGCGCTTTGCCCAATGCCTGACCCAGAGCCCAGACCCTTGGCTGCTCCAGGGCGTGGCTGGCTGTCTATGACACGTGGTATCTAGAAGCCTCGCGCAGGGCTGGTTGCCTGCACGGCAGCCATGACCACAGAGGTGGGCTTCCAGACCTGTCGCCAGCTTGGGGGGCGTGAGGAGCATGGGTGCCCCACACATCTGTGGTGTCATCACCAGGACCCTGACACCGGGGCTTGGAAAAGGTCCAAGCTGGGGCCCTGGCGCACCCTGGGTGGGTGCCCTCAGTGCGATGAGGGTGGCACTTGCTGCCTCCCGACCCGCTCACGGGCCGCTCTCAGGCAAACGGGTTGTGGGACGCTGGGAGCCATCCAGCAGATCCTCTCAGTCGCCGTTCACACCCTGCTAGGAACCGCAAAACATCGTCTGGTCTGAAGGGTCACACCTGTCCCAGGGAAGGGCACGAACACTCACACCACAGGCACATGCCACTGCGGGCCTCGTGCCTCGGGGGTTCACAGGTGAACATGGAACGAGGGCTTCTTCACCCTCCAGGAAAGCTGTGTGTGTGTGTGTGTGTGTGTGTATGCTCGTGCGTGTGAGTGTTCACATGTGTGCGCGTGAGTGGGTGTGAGTGTTGCGTTGTGTGAGTATGTGGGTGCATGTATGTGAGTGCATGTGCGTGTGTCTGTGAGTGCATGAGTGTGCCGTAAGTGCTTGTGTACGTGCGTGTGGTGCTGGCTGTAGTGGTGAGGCACGCCCACTCTATCCTTCTTGAGGCCCGTCAGTGGCCTCTGTGACTGGCTAGGCTCTGCCCACTGCTCCCGGCTCCATGGAAATAGGCCCGACCCCGGCCCTGGGTCCTTGTGCCTCCTCCCGGCCCCTGTCCTGCGGTTGGGCACCTCTTCCTCTTGGCCTGGGCTCCTGCCACCTCCTGCCCCTCTGCTGTCCACCCTTCCCCCACAGAGGGACGTGCTCCGCTCCTGGTGCCCATGAGCCCAGAGGCCCCGTCCCTCCGTGAGGACAGCCACTAGGAACGTCTGACACCCCACTCTGGTCAGCACGTGTCCAGTTCACAACAAACACCTCACAAACATAGAGGTCACTGAGGAGCCACGTTTCCCTGAGCAGTGGCACCTGTGAGGGGCAACGGAGGGGCGAGGATCCTGAGTCGCAGCCCCCTGAGGCCCGGGGCCGGCCTCTCACCGTCCCTGGAGTGAGTCTCGGGCTCCTAAAAACCAGTGGGGAGTGGCTGAGGCGACACGGGGCATAGTCAGCATTCCCACAGCGACGGCCACTCCTGCGGGCTGGGCTCATGCATGGCCTGGAGGCAGTGGCCACGGGCACACACAGACTCACCCTGGACAATGGGAGGCCAAAGCAGGAAATTCAGGATCTTTCCCTGACGTGACTCTACATTTGTGACACATAACACGTTTGGGAAACCAGCGTGCGTGGACTCCGCAACGGGGTTGTCGTTACTCCCTGTGCCGCCCCCGCGGCCACACGTTCCCCCCTCCCGGGTTTCTGCTGCCTGTGTCATGCTGGTTTTTAGCCCCGCTTTGCAGCTCCTTTTTCTCTACCACGTCACTCGCATTTGTCGTTCATTGAATTCTCTTAAAAATTATCTATGTATGTATGTGTTGTTCTGAGACAGGGTCTTGCTCTGTAGCCCAGGCTGGTCCTGAGGTCACTGTGGAAGCCAGGCTGGCTTTGAACTCACCGCAGTCCTCCTGCCTCAGCCTCCCAAGCGCTGGGATTAGGCATGTTTCCCCATTTCTATCACATGTGGCACTGAGAATCAAACCCAGGGCCGTGCGCCTGTCAGGGAAGTGCTTGATATCAGCCCTTCTTGCTGGAGTTAGATGGGAACTCTGTGTTTCCCACACCTCCTGGGGCTCTTGTCCCATTGTTTTTAAGTATTTGTTGGCCATTTGCCCCCTGAGGACTATTCATTTCAGGTCGCCCGTGTTTACCTGGGTCTTTTATTGTGATGAGCCCATTTCCCCCAGTTCTTTGTATAGTCTGGACATCGGACTTCTGTCCGAGGAGAGGTGGTGGCATGTTCGCCCTGTGTTTCCTGCTCACTTGCTCTGCATTTCGCTCTTCTCTGCGGACGCTCCCTCACTTGCCGTGTTCCCCGTGGCTGGCTCTAGGGTTGCCACGCACGGACACGAGAGGTGTCTCCTGAGGCCGCCGCGCCGACGCCGGCGTCTGGAAGGGACTAACTCTTCTCTCTCACCAGGTTCCGCGCTGCTGTTTGATGTCAACACTTGTGATCCAGGGAACCATTTGGATCTGATTTCAGCTCATGGTGAAAGGTGGCTCTGCTGGGGACCAACTGGAGAGCCGTTTTCCCAGCATACGCTGGTGAAGGGGGTCTTTCTCTGGTGAGTATGGACAGTCCTTTGTCGGAGATCATAGGCTCCGGAGGGGCAGGGGTCGCGAGAAAGGGCGTGGGGTGAAGGGGAATTGCAGCTCACAAGCCTGGAATCTGTTCTGTCTCAGGACACAGGAATCGTCTCCCAGGGGCAGTTTCCTTGTGGGTCATAACTGTGTTGTTGTAGGATTCAGGGAAGACGGGTCCTGGGACAGGGCCTACGTGCTTCCTGAGGTGGTGTGGGTGGGGTGGCCCCGGCCAGTCCTGTTCCCACCTCTGGGAGTCCTGCTGGCTGGCCTCCCAGCTCCCTCTGAGGCTCACAGGAAGCGCGTGCTTCTGCCCAGGGAGCCTCAGGGACACTGACGTCGTCATGAGCTCTCCACTCTTCTCCCCACCAAGGGCTCCTTCTGCTCTAAGATGTGTTTTTCGTCAGTCTGCGTGGCACACGGCACAGTGCTTTTGCACAGACGGTGGACTGGTCACTGTTCCCAGGCAGATGACCGCATCGAGCGCCAGTGTCCAGTTTCTTTTGGGTGTTGAGCACCTGACACCTGTCACCCAGTCCGCCTCAGCAGTGTGGGCAGCTGAGGCAGGAGGGCCTCCAGTACACGCCCAGCCTGGGCGACTTGGAGACCTTGTCTCGGAATCGAGAATGCCTGGGGCTGTAGCTCAGTGTGAAGGCTCTCGTTTGAGCCCCACTACTAGGAAAACAAAGTCCTATGGTTTAACGAAAGTCCTGAGCCCCACGCAGCGTGCAGAGGCCCAGCCCCAGGCCCTAGTAAGGTCTCAGCCTGGAGCACCCCGCCTCCAGCCCTGTGCCCCAGCTCCCTGCTTCCTCCGGCACAGGGACCCGGCGACCCACAACCACCCTCCTACCAGGCCCCGGGTCCTTGCCGCGCCTGTGCTCCGTGTTGGGTCCCGGGCAAGGTCACAGGAAGCTGCCCTCTGTTGTGCGTGTTGCCAGGGGCTTTTTCACACGGTGTTCGCACAGCCTTTGTTGCCACCCAGAGGACCAGTGAGCACCCTCAGAACTGGACCCCACCAACACCGTACGCATCTCCTCGAGTTCCGGGTTCCTTTGTAACAAGTTTTGCTTTTCACGTTTGCGCGGTTGGTTCCGTTTCTGTGCAGTCACCAAAGTGTAAAAGCTCCCAGGGGAGTCCAGACCTGCGGCCACCTCCGTGGGGACCCAACCCCGGCCTGTGGTTAGTGTCCATCTCCCTGTGTCCATCACGCTCAGATGGCCCTGGCCTGGGAGGCTGGGAGCCTAGAGCTGGCCATCGCCCCCTATCTGAAGTTCTGGTGCTCCTCTGAGAAAACCCAGTGGCCCAGTGACAGGTGGGACTGAGACGTGAGGGCCTGTCTCTCCTTCCTGTGACCACAGCCGTCACGCCCTCTCACACCCTCCTGCGGAACCAGCTGGGAGTGCTTATGTAACCCGGGCCCTGCACATGGGGCAAAGACGTTGGAAAGACAAACGCGGGCTTCTTCCTGCTGTGGACTGAAGGATACTGTCCCTCAGATGGCGGGGGTGCTGTAGGTCCCAGGACAGGCACATTGCGCCTGGGTGGGCAACGGGTGGCCCCTGGACACTGCTTTGCTCATCTGACCACCACAGAGCGGTGGCAGCCACACATGCGGCTTGGGCTGCTGCTCAGCTGCCCAGATCAGAGGGTCCCCGTGGAGATGTCCCAGCCAGGCAGGGACAGCTGAGACCCTGTTGGCATGGACAGTCTGTCGGCCTGCACAGCTGAGCCCGGCTGGCCATCTGTGCCTGTTACCACGTCCCAGTCAGCAGCAGGAACACACGGGGTGACCTGGGTTTCTCTGTCCCAGCACCCCGGACACCATCCATGCTGAGCACACAGGATCCCCGGTGCTGCAGCGTCTCCATCTGTGGGCTTGTCTGACCACTCACGGAGGGTCACCAGGTACCAAGGCGTCACGAGCCTCACAGGCAGCCTCCAGACACCAGGTCCCCTCCCCTTTCCATCTGCCCCACGCCGTCCCCACCCACCGCTCCTCCATTCAGAGCAGGGGGGTCTCGGGGTCACCGAAGGGAGGAGGGAGGAATCTAGTGAGGCCCTCAGGTCCTGGTGGGGATGGGACCATCCAGGTTGGGGCCGCTGTCTCTGTCACTCACTCCACAATGGAAGCATACCTCCTGGGCGACCCTCAGGACCCCCTGCAGGGCTTCAGGTAGCCCTGGCCCCAGAGAGCACTTCCCAAAGACCAGGCGGCAGAAGGCCCCACGCCCTCGCTCCCAGCCCCTGCAAGAACAGCTGGCTGCGTCGGCAGCCTTTGGGGGCCCAGGCAGGAGCCCTTGGGACAGCAGGCGCCCCACTGTGAACCCCAGATGTGTTCCCCGGAGGCCCGGCCCGCCTATCTCCCGAGCTGGCCCGTCAGCCAGCCACAGAGGAGGTGAGAAGGGTCACACGTACCACCTGCGTCACGGGGCGGGAGCGTAGGCAACACGCACCCGGGGTGTGAGCCCAGATGACCAGGGCCAGGCGGGAGGACGGGGACACCCAAGGCCAGGCCCAGAGCCGGCTCCCAAGGGCACAGGCTTGCCCAGGCCGCAGCCCCGCCTTCTGTGCAGACAGAGCCAGGCGGCGGCTTGGGAGCTGCAGGAGGAGCTCTGCGGCCTCGGGGCCTGGACGGGTGCCAGCCACACCCACAGTGCTGAGGGGCGCCCTTGCTGCTCAGCCTGCACACTGCAGGACTCTTGGGATTAACGGCCCCGTCCTCCTTTCCTGTTCCCTGAGGAGGTCACTGTGTGCCCTCTGCCACCCCCAAGGAGATGTTCGTGCTTCATGGGCTGAGGGGAAGACGGTCTGGTGCACATGAACACGCACGTGGCTTCCTGCGCCCAGCTTTTGTCCTTCAGTGAAATGAAATGCAGTGTTGTCCACGTAGCTATAGGTAGGGTTTCCTTTTTCATGGCTGAGTAATATTCTACTATATTTCCTTCTCTGTTCCTCTGTTGACAGGTACCTGAATTTGTGCTGGATTTTGACTGTGGTAATCGTGGGGGTGTGGAAGTCCAGAGATTCGGGGGTCCGAGAGCTCTATATCCAGCTTTTTGAGGAAGCTTACATTGTTTTGTATCATAGCTATATATAAAGTGTGATCTGCCCACGTATTCCACATAAGGTGGGATATTATTCAACCTTTAAAAAGAAGGGAGTCCTGTGTCGTGTAGGAACCTCAGGGCAGTGCAGGGGACGCAGTGTCACCCATGTGCAGCGGTCGTGCAGGCCCACACACCCAAGGCCGCCGTGGGGACGCAGGGGCTCGGGCGGGTGTGGAGGGTAAACCCAGGGGCGACGAGCGTCCGTTTGGGACAGTGAGGAAGCGCTGGAAACAGATCGCAGTGACGGTCACAGCCGCCGCGCAGCGGGCGTGCCCCTGACCTGTGGCTCAGAACAACACATTCCGATACGAGTATTTTTCCACAATAAAAACACTCAGGCAGGGGCAGGAAGGAAGGAAGTCCTGAGCCGAGCCTGGTGTCCCGGAGCCCATGTGAAGGCCGCAGCCGGCGTGAGGCTTACGGGGCCGGGCTCCTCCGGCAGGGGCTCCGGCCAGCACCGGGCCCCCTCAGCCTGGGAAGCAGCTAGGTTAATGGAGCCTCAGAGGCCGAGATTTAAGCCCAGTGCCGGGCAGGCCACGTCCCCCACCATACCCCTTGCCCCATCCCTCCCACTTCTCGTGAACACCACCAGGATAAACACTCAAGGAGCAAGGAGCCCCTGTTCTCGGGGCAGGCGGGAGGCAGGACATCCCAGCTGCTGTCCTCAGCACCAGCTTGGGAAGATGGTGCCTGTAGGCCCCTGCCGTGCCAGGAAAGGCACACGAAGCCCATCTGTGCGTGTGTGAGTGCGTCCGCGGTGCTAGGAGCCGGGCCCAGGCCCTTCGCACTCAGATCTACATCTCTGGCCCCTTTTTTTTGTTTTTTTATTTTGAGACAGGGTCTCCCTAAGTTGCTAAGTTGCCTAGGCTGGGCTTGAATGCTAGATTCTCCTGCCTCAGCCTCCAGAATGCTGGGGTGACAGAACCGTGCCGTGGGCTTGGTTCGTAACACCTCTGCTGGCTGGAGAGGCCGTGGCCAGCTGTGGGACCAGGCGTCTCTCTCGGGCCCTGGACCCTGTCCCATGGGGAAAGAGGCATAGGGAACATGCCGCCCCTGCTCCCTGGGAGACCCCAGTGTCTGGCTCTGGGCAGCAATGCCACCTCCCGCCATGAGGGTGCTGAGTGGTTTCTCCTGTGGATAGCTGCTCAGCTGGCGTGGGCGGGGATGCTGGCGTGACCGAGCAGCTGGTGGCACTGCTGAGCCTGCTCCAGTGGGTCCCCTGGGATGTACCCCTGGGTGTGAGCCTCAGACCCACCCATGTGCCTAAGTGCTCCTCCTGCCTGCTCGATGTCCCCCAGAGGCGCCTGTGACGTGTCCCCTCCACCCCATGTCCCTTCCAGAATACCAGCGTCTCCTTTAGCTGGTGCGTGCCTGCAATCCCAGCACTTGGGAGGCTGAGGCAAGAGAACCGTGATGAGTTCGAGACCAGCCTGACCTACCTAGTGAGCTCAGACCAGCCTGGACATAGAGCTGGACCCTGTATGTTCATGTGTACTTTAAGCATAAGTAAGTAGATAAACATAAATAAGTGAAAGCTACGAGAGTGCCCCTTTCTGTGATACTTCTTAGAGGGATCCTGGCCAGCAGGGGTTCCCTTTGTTTCTGTGCTCAGTGGTGCCCCCTGGCGACTGGCCTGGTTATGCGTGGCTCCTGGCAGCCGCCTCCTGCCCCTCCCGCCAGTCCTGTCCCGTGTTCCCATGACGCACTCTATGCTCCACCTTCTGTGCCCAGGGCACCTTGTCCCCTTGGACAGCACCCTCCCAGGCGCCCATTACAGGCAGGATGAGGCCTCCATGCTGAGCATGGCCACCGCGCCCCGGTGCCCCCTTCCCGTGCCCTCAGGCCCTGCCACTCGGACCTCACTCCTGTCCCGGTCACTGAAGCCCAGTCCTGCACAGCGTGGGGCACCGCCCCCTCCCTCCCCCCCCACCCCCCCACCGTATCTCCGAGCCTCTCCAAGCCTCGTGTACCCCAGCCTGGACCCACTGATCACAGCCCGCTTTCACAGGGCATCCTGTGGGTTGTGCTTTGGCTCTGGAGTGTCCCCCGGAAGTCTCACGTGTTTAAATGGTACGGACTGTTTTGTGAACCACGTGCTCTTGGTAGATTGGGGCCTAGTCTGGAGGGGTGGATTACAGTTGTGTAAGTTAGGATTAAGGGTATGCAGTGGCCACACCTGGCACACCTGGATCCAGGTGGGGCTGATCCCTGGGCAGAGACCTGGAAGGATCCATACACTGCGTCCTGACTTCCTTGGGGACTAGTCTCGGTCTCAGCCTGCCTTCCTGTTTGTGACGTCGTGAGGAGCCGCCTCCACCTCTCTGTCTCTGCCATGTCCTTCCATTGCTGCCGGCCGCCCTTGAGTGGACTGTGACCTTCTGAAACTGTGAGCTAGAATAACCTTTCCTCCCCCAAACTTGTAGATGTCGGGCGTTGAGTCACAGCAATGGAAAAGTAACTGAGACACCATGGAATCATGACCCTGGTGCCAGAGGACCCGGGGAGAGCGCTACGTGCAGGGCCTCCACCCACGTCTCATGCCCCAGAGGCCACCTCGTGGGCATCACTTGGTCAGGCGCAGGACAGTGCCACCTCCTCACTGTGCGAGCTGCGGTGGGCTGGCCTTCCCTCGCCCCCAAAGGCTAAGTGCCTCCCAGACGGGGGCGAGCCGCGGTGCCATACATGTGTCCGACGCCCACCGCAGCTCTGTGCACGTGAGCCTGAGGCCCATGGGCTCCCTGGACCTGCCTCTCCACCGGCCAGTCCTGGGCCCTCACCGCAGGCTGGCTTTGCCCACCACGCTCAGGATGGGAGGGGGCCAGCGGGCAGCCCGGGTCCCCCCAGAGGTGCGCCTCATGCATTGGCAGCCTTGGTGACCTCTGGGTTGTGCACCCCACGTTAGCTGAGCCTTGGTGTGAGTCAGGTTCCTCTGCTCAGGTCCCGGGAGCCCTGATACTCATCCAAGGTGCCTTCGAGACTATTACTTGGTCAAGAAGAAGGCAGCTTCGAAGCTTGCTACACAGAGGTACCTCGAGGACACCGTGCTGAGGGAAGGGGCCAGACAGAGAGCGCCGAGACCGCCCGCCTCCACTTTCCTGAGGTTCGTGCGGCATTGGGCGCTGAGCCGGGAGTGGAGTGAGCTTGGAGAGCTGGTGTGGGACGGGGTGTGCAGAGCATGGGGGTCGTGCAGGAGACCCCAACGTGTGGTCAGCTAGAGCACGCGGTGTGCCTCGTGCCCCCAGTGGGTGGGGTCCCAAACTGCAAGCCCAGCCGTACAGAAAGACGTGCAGCCTTGTGTGTGGCGTCCCCCGAGGACCCTGAGCTGTTTCCATCTGGGTGACTGCGCAGTGGCCTCTGCACTTGCAGCCTCGGGCCGCCGGGAGACACCCCCACCTCTGCACACAGGTCACACCAGCCTGGCGGGCAGGTGCCCCAAGACCTGCTTGAGCCGCTGGCTGTGAGGCTGCTGTCCTGGGCCTGGCAGCAGGAAAAGCGTCTGAACGTGGTCAGTACAGACAGACATTTTTCTCCAAACAGCTCGGATTACAATTGGTGGAGATCTGGAGTGCAGGGGACCCATGTCAGCCTGTAAGTAAGCCGGGCCAGCGGTGGGATTGGCCGGAGGGAGCCTGTGTCCCTCGCGCTGCTCCCAAGGCTGGGGCTTGGGGGTCGGCAGGAAACCCCGGGAGGCCCCAACAGCAGGTGCTGGCGGCGGGCCGTGTCCTGCCTGTTGCTGTCTCTTCTCAGATACCAGGGTCTGTTGTCGGGTCTCTGCACGGAGGCAGCAAGGTGAGGGCAGAGTCCAGGGTTCTGTGGAGGAGGCACAGGGTCACTGCGCCCACCCTGTGGAGCCTCATCTGGGGTTCCATCCGCTTGTGTCTCCCACTAGAGTCCTGCCCCTGGCCTGCTGCCCCAGGGCCTCCGTCTGTGCCCAGCCTGTCATAGCAAAAGCCAGCCACCCTTGCGTCCAGTGGTTCTGCCCACATTCCTCACCCACTGTGTCCCTCACGATCCCCTGCTCCCTCTGCACCCCAAAACTCTGCTGCCCTCCACGCCACCAGAGACCACGCGGCACCCGCTCCTGCAGCACCCCTGGGGCGGCTGGCTTCCTGCCCGACTCTCCTCTGGACGCCTGCCGCTCTCGGCTCAGTGCATTAGCTGAGCTGAGTCTCTGTGGAGCAGACACGCCCAGCGCCCAGCTCCCAGCGTGGTCAGAGGGCCCTCCTGTGTTTACCATCAGGGCGGCCCACTCCAGTCCCGGGGGAACGCGCCCAGCAAACAGTTGGAGCCAGGGCCCGGGTCGCAGAGAGTCCCTGCAGTCTCACACCGCCAGCCAGCAGCAGAGCCATGCCTTACCTGCACCCGGCCCCCGGGCCCCAGGAGCCTCCCACCCCCCGGGATGCCCGCACCACCCACTCCTCCGGCCAGAGCTTCGAGCAGCTGAGGCAGAGCTGCCTCTCCGCCGGCACTCTGTTTGAGGATCCGGACTTCCCTGCGGGGAATTCCTCCCTGTTCTTCAGCGACAGGCCGCAGGTCCCCTTCGTGTGGAAGCGGCCAGGCGTGAGTGGGTGGGGGTGCTGGGGCTCCATGTCAGGGCCAGGGGGCTGGGCTGGGGGGAAGGCGCTGGGGCACCACTCTGTGTGCCGCTCTGCCCTGCCTGCACCCCGACAGGGCTTCATGGGTGCAGTGGGTGACGAGGAGCAGCAGTCTCTGCTGGGTGCCCAGGGCGTGCGAGGGCGCCTTCCTTACCAGAGCGCACAGCTCCCTCCACGCCAGCGAGGGGCCTGTCTGTAGGTGGGGACTGTGCAGGGTCAAAGCTTTGTCCCAAAGGACAAGTCCTGGGGCCAGTATGCCCCACCAGAACCCAAGTGCCAGCCAGGGCAGTGTCCTGGGGTCAGTTCGAGTTATGTGCTCGTGCCAGAAGTTGTGTGTTCACGCACATCCGGCTCTGAAGTCTCCAATGTGGGAGCACGTGCTCTGGGGGGCCCCTGCGGGAGGGGGCGCTGCGTGGGGGCTGGACGTGCTCTGGGGGGCCCCTGCGGGAGGGGCCGCTGTGTGGGGGCCGGATGTGCTCTGGGGAAGCCCATGTGGGAGGGGGCGCTGCGTGGGAGCCGGACTGCGTTGGGCCCCCTGCGGTGGGGAGCACTGCGCTTTTGTGAGGGGCACACTACCTGGGGATGTGTGGTGGGGAAAGGACGCTTGGTACATTGGTGGGACGGGTCCTCCTCTTCAGTCCTGGGGCCTGGGGTTGTGCTGCCCACCCCCAACAGGCTGTGGTGACAGGTCCAAAGGCACCAGCTGGTGCCCAGGACAGATGTCAATATTTGCAGTGCAGGTGAGTCAGGACTGTCCCTCCCAAAGCCCAGCACCACCAGCCAGGCTCCATCTGGGCCGGTGGTACACAGCCCCAGGTCTAGGTCCCTGTCTGTGCTGGGGACGGTCCTAACCAAGGCGCTGGCTCTGAGCTGGGGGAGCAAGTGCAGCGGGCCCTACCGCTGGCACGACTGCCCAGTCGTCTTTGTCACCAGCGTTGGCTCTGAGTCTCTTCTGATAGCAGAGAACTCGTGGTCCCTGCTTGTCTCCGTCTCTTCACGTTAGAATAATGTGCGTGTGCGTATGCCCACGTGTGTGCCAGGTTGAGTGCGCACGTGTGTGTGCATGTGTGTAGGGGAGGGCTGGGAATCAAGCCCCAGGCACCCACGCTGCATCTCCAGTCCATTATCTTTGATTTTGAGACAGCATCTCACCAAGTCACTGTGTTGCCCAGGCAGGGTTCGAACTTGCGATCATCTGGCCTCGGTCTCCCAGAGGGCTGGCATCACAGATCTGTGCCCCTGGGCCTGCCTGATGCTCATGTTACAGTGCTCAGTGTGTTTGTTGTTATAGAATCCCACACACAAGTCCCTGGCTACCGGGGCACTAGGCTGCAGTGCACAGGGCCGTTCCCGGGAAGCAGTGATGTGTTCTGGCTATGTGCTTCCCCACTGTAAGCATTGGGCAGAAGGTGCACACGTGTGGGCATTCGGGTGTGCACATGTGTGTGGGGGTGTCTCACCAGCCCAGATTTGTGGGGCCCTGCAAGGTAGTGGCACACACAAGATGGAGAGCTAGTGTGGCCTCAGACCCAATGTGCTGGGAATCCTCAGCATCCATGGCCCTAGGCGGGTGGGCAGGGGCTCCTGGGACCCAGACTCAGCTTGGTTCTCCACATGTGGCCTGTTGTAGCATGAGGCTGGGTGCTGGCAGATGGCATGGTGGACATACCTAATGAGTAGAACGGGTAAGCTCAGTCTGGTAGATGATGAAAGGAAGTTTCCGAGTGAAAGAGTGTGTGTGACAGAGGCCTCGGGGCCCGCTGCCACACTCAGGCCCCTGCATTGGCAGTGGATGCTGAACTGTGTCCCTGGGCCGAGGCTGCGGGGCATCGTGAACAGAGAGGAGGTTCCTCGAAGTCCAGGAGACAGGAGTTTAGTGTTGCCAGTGCTCTGACGCAGATGGCCACAGCGCCAGTGCCTGTTATGGGCTCTTGGCAAAGGAGGTGAAGTCAGGGCCACCACACTGAAGACCGAGTCCACACAAAGAAGCCAGATTGTCCCCCTGGAGGGCAGCCAGATTGCAGGATCTCACGGGACCTCTGGTGGCACCATGCGGCTGGCAGTGCCGCAGTCTGTTGGTGATGCCTGCCGCAGGCCGTGCTCACCGCTGGGCCCTCGCTGAGTGTGGAACCCTCGGTGGGTGTGCAGTTCTTGTCCCGGGGCCGGTTCTGCCCTTCCCCTTGTCCCTACCAGCTGCTCTCCTTGGTGTGGAGCCTTCGGTTCTGCCTGGGAACCTTGATAAAGTCAGGGGGAGGTGACTGGTGTGGAGGGCTGCTGGGGAACCCTAAGTCACCATCTCCACCCATGAGCCACGGCTGATACGCACATCCCTGTCCCCAATGAGTCTCCGTGGCCAGTAACCACACCACGCCGTGGGCTGTGGAGTGTGGGGCGTGGGACATGGGGAGTGGGGTGTGGACGGGGGGAGTGGGGCATGGCCTCTCTGGCACCGCCTTCTTGTCAGTCACAGCCGGAAGGTTTCCCGCCCACTCGCGGGGGGGCCCAGGGCTGTAGCCACAGCAGGCAGTAGCTCAGGAGCGGGGCATGATGGAGGACTGCAACTCGAGTTGCTGCTGCAGAGGGGAAGGGCCCGAGAGAAGAGTGCAGGGGACCAGGCCGGGAGTCCCTGACCTCACACTCCCCACGCACTCCACACACTCCCTCAGCCAGACTGCGCTTCCTGTCCCCACTGCCTCCCACTGGTGCCCTTGAGTGGTGACTCGCCCAGCTAGGGGGATCAACCCCAACACCCCCATCGCACAGCGGCAGCCACGCCCATGCCCAGCAAGCCTTTCTGGGTGCATCCTGAATCCCCGCAACCATTCAGGGCCTGAGCCTGTGGGACAGAGGCTCACACGCCCCACGGGCAGGGCTCCTGTGGCTGACACCCACTGGGCAACAGAGGACCGAGGTGGGAGCCCTCGCCCAACCTCGGGGAGGGTGTCAGGCAGCTGGGGCTCTTCCCCATCTTGGGTCCCTAAGCAGGGAAAGAATCAAATATGGGGCACTGCCCCCCCAAGACAGGAAAGCCTGTTCCTTCGCCAATGGCAGCTCACCCCCACCGCTCTTACCCCCCAGGACATTGTGGAAAACCCGGAGTTCATCCGTGGAGGGGCCACCAGGACGGACATCTGCCAGGGGGACCTGGGTAGGTTGGGGGAACAGCCTGCCTGGGGTGCACGGGACGAGCTCCGAGCCGCCCTCACAGCTAGGACAGGGCCACGTCCCCAGCGCACAGGGTTGGGACAGCAGAGCCAACCCCGTCCCTCCCCCCTGGGGTGTGCCCCCGCCCCCGCCTCAAGCCCCTTGCACCACTGTCCTCTGGGGACATGGGTGCCCATGTCCTGCGGCTCCTGTGGCTCCAGGGTGACACCTACCTGCTGCAGCCAGGACTGGCGCCCCTCTAGGACATGCCTCCTCTCGTCTCCCCACACTCCCACATCACGGATGAGGAAGCTGAGGCGCAGGAGCCGAGCGGTGGTCCCCGGTCGCAGAGGCAGAGACAGGCTGTCAGGGCTCTGGCTGGGGCAGTCTGGCGCTGGGGGCCTGATCTCACCGTCAGGGTGCACTGTCCCTCAGGCACACATGCAGCCCCAGCCCTGCAGTGCCCCGAGTGTGCCCCACCGGGCCGAGCCAGTCCTGGGTCCCACCCAGCTCAGGGGCGAAGCAGTCAGGTTCATTCTTGTTCTGTCTGTGGGGAGAGGAAGGAGGAAAGGCGGAGAGAGACGGGAGGCAGAGAGACCCTTAGCCACCGGCAGTGGGGTGGGGGCGCGCCTCCGTGGTTAGAGCTTGCCTGCAAGCCCATGGCCCTGGGTTCGATCCCCCAGAGCCACGTAAAAATTGGCCAGGTGTGGGGGTGCACCCTCTAATCCCAGCACTTAGGCGGCCGAGGCAGGAGAACCGCTATGAGCTTGTAGCCAGCCTAGGCTACGTGGTAAGTTCAGGACCATCCGGGCGGCAGAGCAAGACCCTGTCTCGGAGACACACACGAGTGGAATCAGCTGCAGTGAGCTGACCCGGGCATCTGTGCGGCCGCCCTGGCTGCCACAGGGCCTGGGGCTGGCTGGGTGAGGGCTGGGCCACCGCAGCCCAGGACCCCAGGGCCACCAGCCCAGGCCCGGGACAGCTAGCTGTCCCGGTAGGGGTTACGATGAGGGAGCCCGATGGTGGGAGGTGAGAGATGAAGCCGGAAGCAGGTGGGCAGAGAGACGCGTCGCGCCCGAGGGCGCCGCACCCTGAACGCGGGTGGGGCTAAAGCTGCTCGTGCCCGCGGGCGGACTCAACGCGGGCAGCGGGGCGTGGGGTTGGGGCCCGCCCTGGGCAGCTGCCTGCTGACCGAGAAGCACACAGAGCCACCGCAGGGCCTCCACCCCCGTGCCTAGGCCACCGTGGCAGGGAGAGGCCACAGCCGGCGGCTCCTTGCCCCTGTCCCACCCACGCACGGCGAGGGTTGCGACTTCCGGGAAGGAGGCTGCGGGCCCTGGAGGGCTCAGGCCTGACCCAGGTGTCCGCAAGCTCCCACCGTGCTGGCCGGGCAGAGGTGCAGGGGAGGCGCAGGTACTCGCTGGGTGTCTGCCCACTTCTTGCCTGGCCACAGGGCCTCCCGCGCTCCTCGCCCGGCGTCTCCCCGTCTCTGAGTTGGCCGTGACGCTGTGGCCTGTGCCTTCGCTCCGCAGGGGACTGCTGGCTGCTGGCCGCCATCGCCTCCCTCACGCTCAACAAGAGAGCCCTGGCCCGGGTGGTCCCTCAGGACCAGTGCTTCGGGCCTGGCTACGCTGGCATCTTCCACTTCCAGGTACGGGCCCACATCTGCCCTCCTCACCTCTGTGCCAGGGCCCTAGAAGGGAGGTGCTGGCTTGTGTGTGCACCACACCACCGAGCCACATGGAAGCCCCTGTGTGCCGTGCCCCTGGGGCCACATGGAAATGGCTTTGTGCCACGGGGCTAGGGCCGCGTAGAAATCGCTGTGTACCGTCACATGGGGCCACGTGGAAGCCACTGTGTGCACAGTGCAGAGGCCACGCAGAGAGCAGGCCTTGTCCTGCAGTCCCTCCCCAGACATCAGGGCCGTGTTTGAGGCCTGGCCCAGTGGCCCTCGGGGTGGGTATCTTGGTGATAGCCTGCCCCAGCCTACTCATCTGCCCCTGGGGACACCGAGGGCAGTCCCAGGGAGGGGAAGCAGCTGATTTAAGGCCACAAATCTGTGGCAGCCACAGCAGTCTAGACCCCAGCTCTAGCACTGACGCCCCGTGGTGAGCTCGGTGCTGATTCCAGTCCCTCCTCCGTCCTCTCCCTTGCTCATCTCCTGTCCCGCACCACAGTGCAGGTCTGTGGGCCCGTCACCCGAAGGCTGACGCAAGCTGGCCTCAAGCTCCCACCCCTAGCCCCACCCGGCAGGAGGCCTGAGGCCCAAGCCTGAAGGGGGGGATGTCTGTCCCTGACCCACAAGTGGCCTGAACATCGGAGGAGAGTGGGCGCCCGAGTGGGAGTCCAGCTGGGGCAGGTGGTCAGGTGTCCCTAAACCCCACACATGACCTTACTGGGCACTGAGTAAGTCTCATGGGGGCTGAGGCGAGGGGCCGAGAGCTCAGAATGGCTGCATGGGCACTGCACCAGGCTCCCCTCCAGCCTTCTCCTGACGCTTGGTTGTTAACCGAGCCCCTGGTAAGTCACATGTGTGGCAAGGACCAGGGGAGGCGGGTCCCCTCGGGCACAGCTTGGCCCCGGCTTGCTCTGTCCCCCCGCCTCCTGTCCGCTGTGGACACAGTGATCTCACACGTGTGGTAAGCAAACATGCACATGTATAATCCATGAATGAGTCCGTGTGCACCCACCCGTGTCCCCCACACCGCCACATAAGTACACAGAAAGACCAAGTCCACTCCTCCTGTGTGAGGGGACTGACCCCGAGCCTGGCCCCACTGCAGGCCAGGAGGGCATGGATGTCGGTGAACGTGGAGGGAATGCATGGGGACGGGCCACCCAGAGCAGAGCCACACCACACCGCCGTCCCCACTGGCAGAAAGACTGTGAGAGTTGTCCCCATGGCCCTGACCTCCTGGAGAAGGCTGGGAACTCCAGGGCCCTGCCGAGTTTGTGGGGGTGCCCGTCCCCCCACCTGCAGCAGGCACCCTTTGAGGAACTGAAGTCCACGGAGGGCAGGGGCTCAGACGGCCTAGTAGACAGAGCAAGCCCGTGGTGGGCCTGTCCTCACTCCGCCCTGTACCCCACTAGTTCTGGCAGCACAGCGAGTGGCTGGACGTGGTGGTGGATGACCGCTTGCCCACCTTCCAGGGCCGCCTGGTGTTCCTGCACTCGGCTGACCACCAGGAGTTCTGGAGTGCCCTTCTGGAGAAGGCCTATGCCAAGTAAGTGGGGCGACCGAGGCACAGATGCCTGCTTGGTAAGTGGGGAGACCGGGGCCCAGGTGACTGCTAGGAAAGGGGGGAGACCGGGGCACAGGTGTCTGTTGGGTAAATGAGGAGACTGAGCACAGGTGTCTGCTGGGTAAGGGGGGAGCCTGGGACACAGGTGTCTGCTGGGTAAGTGGGGAGAACAGGGCACAGGTGACTTCTGGGTAAATGAGACTGAGCACAGGTGTCTGCTGGGTAAGTGGGGAGACCAAGGCACCAGTGGCTGCGGAGCTTGGGTAGGGGTGTAGATGCGAGCCCCTACCCACTTTTCCCACCTGATGTGCCCATCTGCAGGCACAGAGCTGGGTGTGCCCCCTTCATCTCATGAGTCGTGGCCTGGCCTTGGGACAGCTGTGGGACACCTGGGAGTCTGCTGTACTGGCGGCTCCGGGTGCTTCCAGGGTTGCTAGAGATTTGTTTCCCCCAATATTTATTAGTGTGTGTGTGTGTATATATATATATATATACGTATTAGTGTGTGTGTGTGTGTGTGTGTGTGTCTGTATGTGATATACTGTGGTTACATTGAGCTTGATTGTTGTGTGTGTGTATCCATCACTACAGCATTACCATCCCTTCCTCCCTCCTTATCGGCCCTCCTCCTCCTCCTTCATCCCCCATTTGATTCTATAAAATGCCTGTAGTCTGGGTTTCACGTACTAGATAAACCATGCGATATTTTACCCTCTGAGTTTGACTTACCGCACTAAGCATGAGGGTCTCAAATTGGGTCCATTTACCTACGGAGATCTCAGATTTATCTGTCCTCGTAGGAGAGTCGGACTCCCATGTGTACATATACCAGGTTTTGTACCCATTGGTCTGTTGATGGGTATTTTGTGTCTCCCATGGTTTGGCTCTTGTTAGTTGTGCCGCTGTGAACATGGATGTACATGTATCTCTGTTACATGATGCTTTTAACCCTTCTGGGAAAATTTCCAGAAGCAGTATTGCTGGACCGAGTGGAACGTTTATTTTCAGCCTCTTGAGGTACCTGCATGCTGCTGCCCACGGCGCCATGGTGGTTGTACCAGCCTGCAGTGCCGCCCGCGGTGTAGAAGGGTTTCTTTCCTACAACCTCACCAGCCTTGATTGCTATTCCTTTTTTTTTTTCTTTTCTTTTCTTTTTTTTTTTTTTTGAGACAGGGTCTTGCTGTGTAGCCCAGGCTGGTCCTGAACTCACTATGTTGCCTGGGCTGGCTTTGGACTCATGGCAATCCTCCTGACTCAGTCTCCCAAGTGCTGGGATGAGTGGCGCATGCCAACATGCCTGGCTTAAGTGGTGTGCTGGGGAATCGAACTCGGGTATTCAGTGCTTGTGTAAGGGTTTGCTAGGCAAGTGCATTAACTGCTGAGCCATTCCTCCTGCCCCTCAGTTTCTTCATACGCGCCATTCTCACGGTGGTAAGATGATACCCTAGTGATGTTTTGATTTGCATTTCTCTAATGGCTAAGGATGTTGAACATTTTTTCATATATTTGCTGGCCATTTGAACTTCTTCATCTGAGAACTGCTTGTTCATTTTAATTTCCCATTTTTAAATCAGGTCTTTGATTTGCAGGGAGTCTATTTTTCTTCAGTTCCTTGTATATTCTAGTTACTAGCTTCCTGTCTGAGGTGTAGGTGGTAAAAAAAATGTTCCTTCCTCGTGGGCTTTCTCTTCACTGTGCTGATAGTTTCTTCCCTGCACAGAAACTTCTAAATTTGATACAATTCCACTTGTTGGTTCTGGAGCTATTTCTTTCCCACTAAGAAAGTCCTGGCCTGCTCCTGCCTCTTCTAGAGTTTTGCTTAGCTTATCCTCCAGTGTTTCTGTCCTAATGTCTAGGTCTCTGATCCACTTTGATTTGATTTTGGTGCATGGTGACAGGTGTGTGACTAGATTCATTCTTCTGCATGTGGATATCCAATTTCTCCACCATTTATTGAAGAGGCTGTCCTTCTTCCACTGTATATTTTTGGCACCTTTGTCAAACACTAGGTGGCTGAGGATACTTGAGGCTGTCCCTGCGTCCCCAGTCGTGTTCTGCTGGTCACCCTGTCTGTTCTTGTGCCAGTACCATGTAGTTTTTATAACTGTTGATTTGCAATACACCTTCATGTCTGAAATCATAATGCTACCCACTTTTGTCTTGTTATTCAAGATTGCCTTGGCTGTTCGAGCTAGGTTTCTGAATTTAAGGATTGTTTTATTCAAGTTCTGTGAAAAACAGTTGTTGATATTTAGATCGGAGTTGCATTGAATCTGTGTATCAGTTTTGGCAGTATAGCCAGTTTGATATTATTTAGGAGAAAGGGATGTATTTCCATTTTCTAGTGTCCTTTTCAATTCTTTTTTCAGTATAATACAGTTTTCTTTGGAGGGGTACTTCACTTCCATAGTTGGGTTTACTCTTAGGTGTTCAATTTTTTGAGCAGCTATTGAGAATGGGATTATTTTTCTCCACTCTTTCTAAGAGATTTCATTATTGGTGTAGAGAAATGCTAACAAATTTTTTGTGTAAATTTTATAACCTGCAATTTGGCTGAATTTGTCAATTAGCTCTAAGAGTTTGATGGCGGAGTTTTGGGGATCTTCTCTGTATAGAATCCTGTTACCCACAAATCAGGATAGTCTGACTTCTTCCTTTCTCATATGTACTCCCTTTGTTTCGTGCTCTGGATAGGGTCTCAAGGACTATGTTGAATAGCAGCGGTGAGAGTGGACAGCCTTGTCGAGTTCCTGATTTGAGAGTAAATACTTTCAATTTCTCCTGTTTATTACGATATTTGCAGTTGGATTGGCATAAGTGGCATCTATCAGTTTGAACCACGACCCTTCCACAACTACTGTCCTCAGGGTTTTTATCATGAGTGGATGCTGGATTTTGTCAGAGGCCTTCTCTGCATCAATTGAGATGATCATATGACTTCTGTTCTTGCTTTTATTAATGTGGTGTATTATATTAATTGATTTATGTGTGTTAAACCAACCTTGCATCTAGGAGCGAAGCCCACTTGATCATGGCGGTATGATCTTTTTGATAACTTGTTGGTTCCTCTTTGCCAGTATCTTATTGAGAATTTTTGCATCTATATTCATTAAGGAGATTAGTCTATAATTTTCTTTCCTGGCTAAGTCTTTGTCTGGTTTTGGTGTCAGAGTAATGCTGGCTTCCAAAAATGAGTTTGACAGTGTTCCTTCTCTTCCAACTTCATGGAACAGCTTGAGAAGTACCAGGGTTAGCTCCTCTCTGAAGAACTGGTGAAATTCTGCTGTGAAGCTGTCCTGTTCTGGACTTTTCTTTGTGGCTAGCGACTTTATTACTGCCTCAGTTTCCGTGTTGTTTTTTAAATTAATTATTGCGATGGGGCGGGGGGGGTGTTCTTGCCAAGCTTCTATGTTGCCCGGCTTAGACTCAAGTTTTGATCTTCCTGTCTCAGTCTCCCAGAGCTCTGGGATTCCAGGCCTATCCTGCTCCATCTGGCTTCCTTTCCTTTTTAAGAAAAAAAAGTAAATTTTGCATGGCACAATTTATTTATTTATTTATTTTTGAGATAGGGTCTTGCTTTGTAAACCAAGCTGGTTCTGAATTCACCGTGTAGCCAAAGCTGGCCTCGAACTCACAGCAGCCCTCCTACCTCAGCCCCAGGTGTCTACCACCACCCCTTGCTAATGTGCTGCTAGAGATCCAACTAGGGCCTCACATGTGCTGGGCAAGCGCTCTGACCCTCTGGCCCTCGTCTGTGTGTTCCTTTGTTTTTGTGGTCCCGTGGGTGGGCCGAGCTATCACCCGCCAGACCTTCATTTTGTATTTTGAGATGGGATCTTGCTCTGCTGCCCTGGCTGCCCTGAACTTGCTGCGCTCCTGACTCAGCCTCAAGGAGGGCTCAGGTGGCAGGCCTGCTATGGCTCCTGGCTCTACAAGTCTTAAGCTATTCTGCTGAAATATTTACATAAAAATGCAAGCTGAGAGGCTGGAGGAATGGCACCGTGGTTAAAGTGCTTACCTAGCAAGCACGAAGCCCTGAGTTAAGTTCGCCCATGCCACGTAAACTAGGTGTGGTGGCCCACGCCTATAATCCCAGCACTGGAGATGAGGTGGGAGGATTTCTCCACTCAGACCCACAGCTGTCTGGGGAGAGGGCCACTGAGCCCACAGGCAGCCCTAGCAGCCCCTGAACCCTGCTCCCCACCCGCCCAGTGATGTAGCCCTTGGCCCCTGCAGGCTGAACGGGAGCTACGAGGCCCTGAAAGGGGGCAGCGCCCTGGAGGCCATGGAAGACTTCACTGGTGGCGTCACGGAGACCTTCCTCACCCGCGAGGCCCCCGCTGACCTCTATGAGATCCTGGGCAAAGCCCTGCAGCGCGGCTCCCTGCTGAGCTGCTCATTGGACGTGAGTGGGGCCCCTCAGGCTGGGGTGGGGCGAGGCCGACATGCAGAGGGGGAGTCTTCAGCTCTGCAGCCGAAACACAAGCTTTATGTCAGAGGAGGGCCACATTGCTGTCAGGTGGACAAGTGAGACGCAGAGGGACACACAGGTCTCCCCCCATCTCCCACACAGCTGCCCTCCCCCCACCAGGCCAGCAGGCCACTCGCCCCGACCCCTGCTCACACAGAGGAGGCCGCCCGGGCTCCCCCAGGAGGCCCCGCTGAAAGGTCTTCTGACTCTTGCGTTCTTTGCTTCATCCATCATGAGCAAAATCGACCACATCACTAGAAGCAAATGTATGTGTATGTTTTCTATGTGCACACATACACGTAAGCTTCTGTTGCCTGCTGAAGTTTTCTCTCTCCTCCCGGATTACTTTTGGAGTCGTTTTTTTTTTTTTATCATTAACTCATTCATTCATGTCACAAGAGAGCACATCAGGCCGGTGAGCGTGGCCTGGAGTGGCTGGGAGAATATGCACAAGGGGTTGACGTGTAGTAAATACGTTGAATCAAGTTAATCACGACTTCTACTTATTCATGAGAATATACAGTTCCTTACTGTTGCCCCCGACCCATGCACCTGACTCGAGAAAATCACCTTAAATGATGTCTCAGCCCCTTGCTGACACCGGTGGCCTTTGCCCTTTACTGAATGACGAATGCAGGCAGGCCTCCAGCCAGTGCAAGAGAGTCCCTGGCAGCTTCCGCCTGAACTCGTGGGTCACAGATAACCCTCACTTCTTCAGCTGGGGGTTTGATTCTGATCCAAGTCTGGAGAATTTCTGTAAAAAGGAACTATATGCCACCGTTATTCCCACACATTTATTTATTTAAAGATAGAATCTGTCTCTGCAGTCCAAGCTGGCTTTGAACCCAGTAAGTAGCCCAGGTTGGTCTTGAACTCACAGCAGCGCCCTTGCCTCCGCCTGCTGAAGGCTGGGACTGCAGGCTCTCACTCGCACTCCTACGGCTGTCTCCTCCGCTCTCCCTACTTGTCTACACTCGGGAAAGTGCACGTTGCAGTCCGAAGCCTCTTCTGCCCCAGGGAACGTGCTAGAGTGTCTCCGTGCGCTCCTCGGGGGCACAGGAACGGCCTCCCCGTGCTGGGAGGGGTGTCCCCGCCCTGGGATGAGAAGAAGCTGCTGTGCGCCACAGAGGCCCATCTCCGCGGTGTCCTGCACACCCTGGCCTATGCCACTCAGGGGTGTGGCCAGGGCCGCGGAGTGGCCCGAGGCTGGGCCGGGGTGGTGGGGCAGGGGTGGGCGGGTGTGGAAGCCTCGGCTTAGAAGGGGCCCGATGGGGCCTCTTTTCTCCCAGATCAGGAATGCTGCAGAATCTGAGGCCCGGACACCCTTGGGCCTCGTCAGGGGCCACGCCTACACCGTGACCGGGATCGACCAGGTAGGGACAGGGCTCCGCTTTGGGGGAAGGTGAGGCGCCCTCCTCCGTCAGGCCTCCCTCGGCGTGGGGCATGGCTCACCTGAGGGCTGGAAGCACAGCCCGGTAGTCAGGCGCTTGCCTGGCATAGGCAGGGCCCTGGGTTCGATTCCCTAGCATCACACAGAGCTAACCAGCTGTGGAGGGGAGGTGCACCCTGCGAGTCCCAGCACGCAGGAAGCTGAGACAGGAGGACTGCTCTGTGTTTGAGGCCAGCCTGGGCTACACAGTGAGTTCAGGACCAGCCTGGGCTACAGGGTGAGATCCTGTCTCAAAGAAAAAGAAAAGAGCAGCTCGCCTGAAGAAGCAGGCCGGATTCAGAGGGCACGCCAGGGCTGCGGGAGGGGCCAGGCGTCCCCCACGGCCCTGCGCTCAGGCCGCGGAGGTGCAGCCGCGCCTGCCAGTGTTAATGGTTTCCTTTTCTTGTATTCTTTCCCAATTCCATGCTAGTCCTACATAGTCCGTGTATTCGTGTATTCAGAGAAGCAACTGATAGGACTGGGTAATCCGTGTATCATCATATATCTGACACACATATACACAGAAACACCATCATGATGCAATTTGTTCTAAGGAGTTGGCCTGGTGACCATAAGAAATCTCACCACTGCCACCTGCAGGCTGCAGCCCAGGAAAGCCGTGGCTCGGTTGCAGTCTGGGTATGAACCAAGACCCAGAAGCCGACTGTGTGAGCAGGCCGGGTGCCCCAGCCCCCGCTTGGCAGACTGCGGGTCCCCATGCTGACCCCGCTGCTCCCCCCGTGCCACCATGGCCTTCTGTCCTACTGGGTCTGTGCTCAGGGCGTGACCCTCCCGCACTGGGGTTGCCTGCTTTGCTCAGTGTGCCAATAGAAACTTTATCTCACCCAGAAACATGCGCACAGACATAAGCAGAACAACCTTTATGAAAGTCCCTGGACCCTGGTGGCCTTGTCAAGGTGACGTGAAACTGACCACCCCTGCCCTGTCACTGCAGCTGTAGCCTGGGATGGGCAGATCCCAGACTCCCAGGGCCCATGCAGCGCTACCCACCTCTGCTGAGCGGGTGGCCTGGAGGAGAGTCCCGGAGGGATGCATCCGTAGAGGACACAGGCTCCTCAGGGTGCCAACCTTCTGGTGGCGCATCCTGCGTGCAGGGCAGCCCGGTGGGCCCAGCTGGGATGCCTGGCTTCTGGAAGACTGCAGGTCTGTCCAGCGTGTAGGCTCCTGGGCTCGTTCCTCCCATCCCTCCCTGTCCCCGTGTGCCTGATGCAGCTCTCCTGAGTGGCACATGGTTTTAGGTCACATCTTCTAAGCATCGTCCCAAGCACAGAGACCTCCATCTCCCAGCCCAGCGACTTCTGTGTTCCTGCCACCCACAAGGACCTTGCCATTCCCTGGGCATTCAGTGGCCACGGCCATGTCTCTGGTCCCGCAGGTCCACTTGTCTGAGCCAGTATCACCACCGGAGTGTCACCAGCCCAGACCAGTGCAAGGAGAGAAACCACCTGGCAGCTGATCCTTCTCTCCCGGGGGCAAAAGGCCCGTCTCCCGTTCTGTCCCCTCAGAGACTGCTCCTCCGCTCCCACAGAGCCGGGGCAGCTGCCCGAGTTGATGTCCTGCCGGCTCAAGGGCGGCTGTGGCCATGGCAGGCATCCTCTTGGGACTGAGGGGACAGCACAGGATGTCGAAGTAGGCAGGGGAGGGATCTTTGTTTGCTGCTATGGCTCAGACTCCCAGAATGCAGGGCGACTGCAGCTGCCAGGAGCAAGCGGCGCGCTGGCCCCACGAGCGCCTCGGGGGCTACTCTGCGCTGTGTGTGCCAGAGGCCGAAGGGCCCCTTGTGCATAAGAGCCAGCGTCCAGGGTGCTGGCCCAGAGGAGCGGCCACCTCTGAAAGTGGCCTGCCTCTGTGTGCGCTGTGGTGTGTTCCCACCGTTCTGCAGTGGTTACTATTCTCCTCAGGTGTCGAAGGTTCCGAGGGCTGGCTAAGGGTCCCGGGGGTCAGCGCATCACGGGCATGTTTCAGCCAGAGGCCCTGAAGAAGCCAGCCACACAGGGAGAGGGACCACAGAGAGGGACTCGGCTCAGGAGGAAACAGACGGAACTTCATGGTTTCCTCCCAGCTCCTTGATGTTTCCCTTCCAGGTCAACTTCCGGGGCCAGAGAACCGAGCTGATCAGAGTCCGGAACCCATGGGGGCACGTCGAGTGGAACGGGTCGTGGAGTGACAGGTTGGTGGCTGGGCCAGTGGCCAGGTCCTGGCCCTTTTGGGGGGTCCTGAGGCATGTGGCAGAGGCTGGCATGGGATGCAGGGCAGATGCTGGTTGGCCCCCGTGGTCAGGGACCAGGTCCTGGATCGTGTTCTGCCTGTGGAAGGCCTCACGCCCCCGCCACAGCCGTACGTTCCCAAGAAGGAGCCTTTGGTGGTTCCTTGATGGCTGTCACGCACATACACTGTGAGAACATGGCCGTCTGGAGGGAACTACTCCTTGAGGTTGGGAAGGTTCTACCTCTTGCCACTTCCCTGGCGTGTGTGCATTCATGTAAGTGCATGCGCACTTGTGAGTACTTGTATGTGCACATGTGTTTATGTGAGCATAGGTGTGTGTGTCTGAGTATGTACAAATGTGTATGTGCACCTCTCTGTGTTTGTACAGCTGTGTGTACACATACGTGTGTGTGTGTGTGTGTGTGAAGACCTGGCAATGAGTGTTTGGAGTGAGAATCCCCAGATAACGCCCAGGGGACCTCTGAGGCTCTCTGTGATGAGCACTGACTGCGGATCGGAGTCCTGGGGCCCAGACAGAAAGGGATACTGACCGTAGTGTGGAGAGAAAATCCCTGTAGCTTTTCCACAGGATGCTGTTACATTCCTCCTAGGTCAGTGTGAGTGTTTTCTGGTCATCTCTCACCATGCCCAGTTCACAGACCAGACCCCACAGGGGAGGAGTGGACAGGGCGATACGTAGTGGATAGGGGCCATCCTGTTGGGGTTTCGGCACCCCTGCGGTCTTAGGGCAAACCCTGGGAAAGGGGGCTGCTGTGTTTGGAGCAGTGCTGGGGTCACACACGTGCAGAGATGTTGGGGCACGGCCTGAGTCTGGGGACACTTTTCATCAGAGCGTGACACCCCTCAGCTCTCCACTGTAGGATGGCTACTCACCTGCCCCTTGGTGCCGTCCCTGCTCCTGGCCAGGCCATGTGAGCAGCCCAACCGCTCCTGAAATGTCCCCCAAGGCCCACTTCTAAGAAACAGGATGGCCACATCCTGTCTAGCCATGTAGCACACGGGAGGCCGAGCTCTGGGGTCCCATGGGGCTCCTCCGTGGTCACCCCAGCTTCAGCCCCTGGCAGTCCACCACAGTGATTTGGGTGGGAGGGTTCCCACGTCCCAGAGTCTGCCCACGGCTGCCACTCAGAGGTGCACCCCCCTGCATCAGACAGTCCCCAGCGCCTCCCGGGCCCGGCGGGCAGTGGCGGGCAGGCGTCCCACACTGACTTGGCTCTCTGCTGCCAGCGCTCCCGAGTGGCGTTCTGTGAGCCTGGATGACCAGAGGCGCCTGTGCCACACCGCTCTGGACGATGGGGAGTTCTGGTACGGTGCCATCCCTGCCCCACGCCGAGCCAGCACACAGCGGTGCAGCAGGAGCACTATGCTGCTTTCTTCCTTCCCTCCTTCCTTCCTTCCTTCTTTCCTTGAAAATCAAATATTTCTCTCCTAGGCCCCCGTATCCCCCAGGCTGGTGGGGCTCACTTGAGCAGTGCTCGGGCGCCTTCTGTCCCTGAGTCTGTGTGGGAACACTCGTGCCCCGAGGAAACACCCCGCAGAGCTCCTGGGCACAGCATAGTCCCTCCTCCCTCTGAGCCATCCCGGCTGCCCGTGGTTGTGAAGCCCCCACCTGGCCTGTGAGGAGGCTCCAGGGGCAGCACACACAAGGGTCCAGACCCCTGTGGCTGCACTTGGCAGGGCCACCTGGCCCTTCATTCCATCTCCCAGTGTGATGCCAGGACTCTGCCCTCTCCCCAGCCTCTGGCTCCAGGCTCTGTCCCCTTTGTTCCCTTTCATGTGCTCCTGCTGGGTCCATGCAGACCCTCAGAAAACCTCAGATCCTCAGCAGGCAGGATCCAAGCCCACACACAGCCTGGCTTCTCCCTCCTCCTGGGCTCAGCCTCGGCAGGGTGTGGGGCCCAGATGCCCACTGCTGCTGGAACAGCCCTCTGGCCTGGGAGCCTGGGAACCACACACACATTCCCCTGTGGTCCTGGAGTCAGAGCGGTGTCTCGCAAGGCTGCTTTCTGCGTCATGGCATTAATTCTCCCTAAGTCCTACCATGGTGGAGGCCCCCATCGGGCAACTAATCCCACCCGGAAGGCCCCACCCTGTGACCTTGTCTGCTTCCAAAGCTCCCATCCGTCACCATGACACTGGCCATTGCTTTTCAACATAAGAATTTGGAGGACACAAGCTTTCAGACTGTAACAGTGATCACAGATTTTCTGGTACTATTTGCCATGACCACAACTGCCAGCCTCCTGCATCACCCGTGGCCTCTCCTCCCAGCTGGCATTGTGCTGCGTGGGGCCCTCCCCAGGGCCACCCTCCTGCCCTCTCAGCCTCCAGGGCTCACCCCCATGCTGCTTCCTTCCACACTCCCACATCCAGCCAGCTGTGGCTCAAGGGTTGGCCTCAACCTGGACACAGCCTCTGCCTCCTGTCCTAGACTGAGCCATCCCCATCCGCTGGACCATGGCGTGACTCCTAGCCAGCTTTTCCTGGGGGGCATCTGTGTCCACCACCATCTGGTGGCTCCCACGGCTTCGTCCCCAGCTGCCCCACCCACTGGGTCTTGTTCCTGACCCACGTGCCGCTGGCTTCGTGTCCCCGTGGCCTTCCTTGAGCCCCTCTGCCAGGACCTGCCGTCCCTGTAACTGGGCCTTGTGGGCCACCACCCAGCAGTGTGCCTGAGGTCTGGTGACACCTTTGTTGTCATCGTGACCATGAGGAGAGAAGCACAGGAGGAGAGGTTCAGCTTGGCTCCTGGTGGTTTCAGGGGATTCAGTCCGTGGTTGGTGGCTCCGCGGCAGCTGGAAGCAGGGCGCAGGGAAGGGCCTGGAGAGGAAGGGCCAGGCCCCTAGAGGCCCAGAGGCCACACCTCCCCGCCCCTCCAGACACACCTGGAGGTACATGATCAGCTAGGTGACCCTCAGGCCAGCCGAGCTACCTACCCCCACCCGCTGTCCCTCGGCCCCAGTCCCTCTTGGGGTAGCACCCACTGCGCCCCATACCCGGCCCTCCTGTTTCCGTAGCCCTGATCACATCCCTCAGGCTGCACCCTGACCTCCCGCCTTGGCAAAGTCCTTACCCTGTGTGGGGATTTTCCATCTCCTCCGTCCCATTCCAGGATGGCGTTTCCGGACTTCAGGGCTCACTTTGACAGGGTGGAGGTCTGCAACCTCACGCCCGACGCCCTGGAGGAGGCCGCGCTGCACAGATGGGAGGTGACGGTGCACCAGGGCAGCTGGGTCCGCGGCGCCACCGCTGGGGGCTGCCGCAACTTCCTGGGTAGGCGCCTGTCACCCCCTGCCGCGTCTGTGCCAGTGCAGCTGGGCATCAAGGGTCAAGCCAGGGGGTGCTAAATAGGGGCAAGGCTGCAGGGTTTGAGGAGGACAGAGAGAGGCGGGTGAGGGGGCTTGGCAGCAAGCCCCAAGAGCTGCCCAGGGCAGTCAGGGTTCCCAGGACAGGAGCGGAGGGGAGATGGGCTGGGGAGGGGCGCACTTTCCCAGAGTGCAGGGGGGTGAGTACGTGTGCCCTGGTGTGTGTCCCTTGCATCTTTGAAGAAGGGACAGTCACCGCCCGCCCCTTTCCTGCAACAGAGACCTTCTGGACCAACCCGCAGATCAAGCTGTACCTGGCGGAGCAGGACGAGGGCCGGGAGGGCTGCACCGTCCTCGTGGCCCTCATGCAGAAAGACCGGAGGAAGCTCAGGAGATTCGGCGCTGACATGCTGACCATCGGCTACGCCATCTACCAGGTGGGGACCAAGGTGCCGGCCACATCCCTGCCGGGCTCCAAATGCCCCGCTCCTCCCGTCCCATCCCGAGCTCCCAGCCAGGACCCGCTGGGTCTGAGGAGCTGAGAGGGGCCCCCAGAGCACCCCACTTCTGCTGCAGAGCCCAGCGGAGCATGGACACCTGGGCAAGGACTTCTTCAGGTCCCACGCCTCCCTGGCCAGGAGCAAGACCTTCATCAACCTGCGGGAGGTGTCCGAGCGCTTCCGGCTGCCCCCGGGCGAGTACATCCTGGTGCCCAGCACTTTTGAGCCGCACCAGGAGGCGGACTTCTGCCTGAGAATATTCTCTGAGAAGAAAGCTGTGATGCGGTGAGGACAGGAACCGACCCAGTGCCTCCTCCCCCACCAGAGGTCCCTGGGGACTGATGTAGCACTGTCCCCTGGGACTCAGGCATCCAAGAAGCCACCACGCGCACCCATGAGCTGCCGTCCCCAGGGCCCCCAGGGTTCGCTTTCCTGGTATGGATACAGGGAGCTTCCAGGTGGGGACACCTGAGAGCAGGACAGCGCGCGGGTGGTACCTTGCTAAAGTACAAGAACAGAGAGAAAGACGAGAGCCTTTCAGGCCAGGGGCAGAGCAAGCCCCAGGGAGGAGGGGCACAGAGGGAAGTGGCTCGTCGGGGAAGGCCGTGCGTGAGGGGCTGTGGGCCTGCGTGGGCGACCGTGAGGTGCACTGCATGCAGCAGGCTGTTCTCACGCCTCTCAGGGACTCTGGGTATTGGGGATGGGCCTGCGGGCAGGAGCTCCTGCAGCACGGGCCCTTTTGGGCTCCGCTGAGGATGTCTGTGCAGTTTAGCTGCTAGGGAAGAACAGGGAGGGAGAGACGTCTGTCCGTTAGGGAGGATAAGTAGTTTGGCCTCCAGTCTCACCCCGTAACCCTTTGGCTACCACTGGTTGGTGTTTTAGGACAGCCCTGACTTGCCTGCTGAGAAACTGAACTCTTACTGGACACGGTTACTCCGAGGAGAAAGGTCCCCCGCCACGTTCCCTCCTGCTGCTTCATGGCGGAGGGGACACGGTTATGACACAGGAGTCCCCTCTGTCCCAGGAAGGCCACTTAGGGGTTGCAGGAGGGCCTAGTGTCACTCTGGAGCGGTACCACTCATATCACCAAGGAGAGAGCAGGGGCAGTGCTGGTGAGGGGCAGTGTGGCCCTGCCCTCTGTGGCCTTCTCCGCACAGGGGTCAGGGCTGCGCAGCTGTGTGCACCCAGAAGACCCAGTTCCAGCACCCGGTGGGCTCTCCCACCTGTTCTTCCTCCGGACCTGGACACCACAGGGGACGAGTCCCAGTCTGCGCTCACACGAAGCCCAGGGCCAGGCCTTCCGCCTCTGTCCCCTAGAGGGAGCTGGCAGAGTCCTCCACGTGTGCAGGGGCTCGAAGGTAGCACGTTTGGCTCCACGCTCAAGCCTGGACAGGAAAGGCTACGGGCAGTGAGAGCAGGCGCGGGGCTCTGTCCCTGCCGCACAGACAGGAGCTGAGACCATGCGGCGTGCTGCTCACGTGGCCCAGCTCACAGCCGTGGCAAGGGGGTGTTGGTTCTGACTCCGTACCCTCTGTCAGTCCACCAGCCTGCCCCACAATTAAGTCCTGTGGGGCTGACAGCCACCTCCCACTGCCCAGCCCCTCTGGAGGTGGCCAGTAAGGAACACGAGGCTCCCTGGTGCGTCCCTGACCCACTAGCCCCGAAGTAGCGTCAGAGGAATAGGACCAGAGGCTAGTTCAATTTCTGTTGCTTCCGGAAGTCTAGGATATGCAGGGTCTGCTTAGGGGAGAGCCACCCCTGCTCCCCTGCTGCTTGCCACACTGATGGGGCCTGAGGGGTGGGAGTCGAGGCGGGGTGGAGGTGTGGGGTGTGCGGGCCCCGGGAAAGGGAAGGCACTGACTGAAGTGTGGGGGTCGGGGCGTGGAGCTGCTGCGGGGTGTGGGTCTTTTGTTGCCCAGGCCTCGTGATTGTCCCTGACTGAAGGCCGTGGTCTCTACCTCTGCAGGGACGTGGATGGGGCTGTGGCTATCGACCTTCCTGAGGTGAGCCTGTGCCCTGTGCAGGGGGTCCAGGGTCCTCCTCTCATCCGCGGCCTGGGCGCAGGGTCCTCTGTGGCCCAGGCACAGGGTCTCCTGGTTTCTCAGCCTCCACAGCCAGCTCCACCTGAACAGGAGACAGAGGAGGAGCAGCAGCTCCGGGCAGCGTTCCAGCGCATCGCCGGCGAGGTAGGGCACCGGCCTGGGCCTCCCATGCTGAGGGTGGGCCCGCTTCTGGGGGGACAGTGTCGTGGGGTGGGGCCTGTGGCAGGGGGACACCAGCCCTGTCTGCAGAGGCCAGAACCCCGCCCGTCTCGGCGGTCCTCCCACCTGGCACACCTCTGCGGATGGGGCAGCAAGCTGGAACCGCTGAGAGTCACCAGAGCGTCTCGGGCAGGTCCCCTGGACTCCACCCAGAAATCACAGCCACCAGGAGACCCCTTCCTGGGTCTCGTGGCACACACCTGTGACCCCAGGGCACTGGAAGGCTGAAGCAGGAAGATTCCCAAGCTCCAATGCAGCCTGGGCACACTAGAACCTGAGGGCGACCCTGCTTGAGATATAACAGAAACGCGGGTGGGAGCGCAGCTCAGTGTGGCGGCCTTGGGTTCAATCCCCGGGGATCACCAGAAAGAGAAAACAAAGCAAACCGCCGCCCTGTCTCCCCGTGTTCATCCAGCGAGCGCAAGGATACCGGTGCTGTCTGGGGAGAGAGTCAGATGTGGGCCGGGGAGGACAGAATTCCATCCCGCCTTCTCTGTGGCTGGGGAAAGGCTGGTCTCCCTCCCACCCCTGCCCCATGCGAGTGGCCACAGGGGCTCGGCCTGCCTTCCCCGCCGGGGCTACTGATCCCAGCCCAGGGCCCTGCAGCCAGCGGGTGGGCCCAGGTTGCCCCTGCGTCCCTGCTTTCCTCTCTTTTCTTTCTTGTTTCTCTCTCTCTTTCTTCAGCTCTGGAGATGGGACCCAGCACCTTCGTACTCAGCTACATCCCGCAGTCTTTAATTTTAATGTTTATATTTTGAGTTAAGTTCTGGCAAAGCCTCTGAATTTTGCCCCGGTTGCGCTGGAACCCGTGATCCTTCTGCCTCAGCCTCCCCCAGAGCGCGGGGATTACAGGCAACGTGTACCTCCCTCTCCATACTACCTGGGCGGGGCACCGCAAGCCCTAATTCCCACACCAGAGGGCTTCCAGGACACGCCTCTCCCCCCGTGGCATGTTAAATGCCCCCACCATGAATTCAGCCCCTGGGAGAACAGGCCAAGGGCAGGGCTGCACACACTGTCCTCTGCGTGAGAACCACGGACATCGGGGAGACTGCGGCTCCTTCCCTGCCCCCATCTCTGCAGTAGTGGGGTGAGGCCCAAGACTGCATTAGTAGCCGCCGCAGAGGGGTTCCCGGCTTACTGCCTGGAGCCCGAAAGTCCTCCCCAAGGTGTTTCGTTTTGTTCCGTGTTGTTGGTGGTGCTAGGGCAGGAGGCCTGGGCTTTCGCTCTGAGCTACACACCCAGCCAATTTTTGTTTTGAATTTTCAGATAGTGTCTTGCCATGTTGCTAAGTTCTCTGAGCTAAGCTCGATTTGGCGGGTCTCCCAACTCAGCCTCCCAGAGCACGAGGGTTCTAAAACTCACCGAGTAGCTGACTTTTGGGGACTTCTGACTTAGTGGTGCCTGGGGTAGGCGCAGGGAGCAGGAACTTTAGAGCCGTCCGGGCAAGTGATACTGTGGTCTGAGGCGATGGCCTGTTCCCCTGCCCTGCAGACTGTCTCAGGAGCTTAAGGTCTCTTGGAGAGTTAGGGTTTGCCTCTGCTGGGAGGCTGGGCAGCACCCTGACTCTGTGCCCCACTGGGTGTGTCTCTCCCAGGGGGGTCACTTGCAAGCTGGGTTCTTTCTCAGATTGGGGTCACTTCCAGATTGGGGTCTCCTGGGATGGCATCTCGTGGGCTGGGGTCTCTCCCTGGTTGGGGGTCTCTCTCTGGCTGGGGTCTCTCATGTTGGTGTCTCTCTCAGGTGGGAGTCTCTTCTGGGTCACAGTCTCCCTGGGGTTGGGTCTCCCCTGGACTGGCCAGGGTCAGGCGACCCGCGCACAGCAGGTCCTCAGGATGGTGGAATCCCACAGGCAGGTGCTGGGGCCACCACGAGCCACCGTCTCACTCCCACAGGACATGGAGGTGACAGCAGAAGAGCTCGAGTGCATTTTAAATGCTGTGTTCCAGAAGAGTAAGTCCGTGCCCACCAGGACCCGAGGCTCCCGCGGAGGGGACGGTGGCCACACGACCGGCTGCTGCCCCGGCTCCTGGCCCGGGAAGCCACACCTGGCTTTCCAGGCCGACTTGCTGGTGGACTTTGCAAATAGCTGTTGTTGCTGATTTTTTTGATTATAAAAATGGTGCAAGATAGCCAGGCCTGATGCCATCCCAGTGCTCCAGGAGGCTGAGTCAGGAGGATCACAAGTTTCAGTCTAGCCTGGGCAGCATTGCATCTTAGGGAGACCCTGTCTCAAAAAATTTTTTAAATATTTAAAATGTCTGGGGATATAGCTCAGTTCAAATGACCTGGGTTCAGTCCCCAGGATGGGAAAAAAAGTTTATAGGTTTATGGTAGAAAGTTTACAAAAAAAAAAATCAGCTCAGCACCCATAAATTTTCATAAATAACTGGGTCTGTGCGTTTGTGCTGTATGTGTAGTTTGTGAGTATGTGTGCGTCTATGAGTAGATGTGTGTCTGCACTGCATGTGTATGTGTTGATATTTACATGAGAGTTACATGTGTAATCCCTGTGTGGATGTGCTGCATGCGTGTGTACATGGATGTCTGCATGCCTGTGTGTGGATGTGCTGCATGTACAGTCTGTGTGTGCATGTGGATGTGGTGCATGCATAGTTCATGTGTGTGTGTGTGTGTGTGTGTGTGTGGTGTGTGAATCATGCGTACACACAGAGTCCCTTCAGAACGCACTGGTCCCTCCAGAGAGCGGTCCTGTGCCCTCCAGCAGGGCTCCCCCTTCGTTTCTCCCACGGCGCCTGCCCGCGGCACCTGACTCTGCCCTCTGTCTCCACAGGTTTGTCTGCTCTGAACAGCTCACGTAGAAGCGACCAGTCTGGTCCTGGTGACTGGCACTTCCACTTAGCACAGAGGGCTTGGGATTCATGCGCATGTGGTGTACCAAGGCCCTGTGCCTTTTCCTGGCTGCGTAGTGTCCCACTGTGTGGGCAGATCCCCGTTTCCTTAGTCATTTCTCCGTCAGTGGATGTGGGGCTGTGCCCCGCCCTGGGCTGGGGTGGGCGACCCTGCTGTGAGCCTGTGCACCTGTGCTCTCGACGGGGGATGCTTCCATTTCCCTGTATGTCCAGTGAAGAGAGTGCTCGCTCTATGTCTAATCTTTTAGGGAATGGCCCAGTTGTTTTCCAAAGGGTCTAGCTCCCACTGTGGTGTATCACTGATCAAGTTTCTCAGTGACTTTAAATCCTGCCTTAAAGCCAGGCATGGTGGCACACACCTGCAATGCAGGAACTTGGCAGGCTGAGGCCGGAGGATTGCCATGAGTTTGAGCCTAGCCTGGGCTACACTGTAAATTCAGGACTGGCCTGGACTACAGAACAAGACCCTATCTCAAAAAAAATCCTGCCTGAAACTTGACTTTGACGAGCAGGTCATTAAACATGCTTCCCAAGGCTGTGTCTCGTGTGGGAGCACGTCAGGTCCTGCCGGGACCACCCGCTGTTTTTGTGACTTTCCTGAACTCTAAGGATACAGTCGCAAAACTTGCTGTGTCATTTTTTTGGTTTGTGATTCTTAGAACTAGAGCTAGTGCATGAAACAGCTCTCCCAGTGCGTCTGTTTACATGTGAGTGTGCATACGTGTGTGTGTGTGTGTGTGTGAGAGTACATGTGTGATTCTGTTTGCCTCTTTGCGGTGCTGTGCATGGCGCGTGTGCCGGGCCCGTTTCTCGGGGTGCTTTTCCCTGGGAGCTCAAGTGGTTTCCGCCCTTGCCAAGTCTTCACAGAGCCCCGCGTCTGGCCCCGGCCTGATCTGGCCACACTGCGGGGCTATGCAGACGCGGCGTAACTGCCTCCTTTGTGGCTGCAGGGAAGGACGTCAAGTCCAAGAAGCTGAGCCTGAGCTCCTGTAGGAACATCGTGTCCCTCACGGACGTATCCTTCCCCGGCACAGCCTGCGTGGCCTGGGTTCCCCACCCGCTCCCTGGGCGCCCATCCTCGGTCCTTGGGCGCCTTCACCATGGTGCCCAGACTCCAGGGCCTTGGAGCTGGTGCATAGCTGCGGCCCAGGCCCCCCACCCCCCCGGGGTGGAGGTGTCCCAGGGGACCCCTGGGCCGACCCAGGGCAGGAGGCCTGCTGTGTGTCTGTGACTCCTGAGGCCCCAGCCCACCCGGCCACGTCCCCATTCGGAGATGTGTGGTGCCGTCCTTCAGGCCACTGCCCTGGGCCGCCACAGCTCACCTGTGCCACCAGGCTAGCCTGGGGCCTCCTCCTGCTGCTCTGAGCTCGGGTCTCATGAGGATTCTTGCTTGAAAGGTCACACACGACTCCTTAACCCACATGGCCAGACCAGAGGCCACGGGAAGCTGGACTTCAGTGATTTCAGGGCGTTCTGGGCCAAGCTGAGGCGGTGGACGGTAGGTAACTTGTGCAGGCCCCGGGCTCAGGGCAGGGGCCATGGGCTGACTGCAGGCAGGGGGCCAGGACAGGTGAGCGGCCTCGTGGGGAGCTCTTAATGCTGCGAAGGACCTTCACCTTCCCAGTGAAGTGACACATGGGAGACTCAGGGATGCAGGGTGACTCACGGGTGGCATATGTGAGGGCCTGGTGTGGCTCCTGACACCTCAGTAAGTAAATACAAGGGTGACCACCTGGCCTGGCCCCGCAGCCTCTGCAGCTCTGGGCAGGGTCCTCCCGGGCGCTGCCACCAGCCGCCACCATGCACGCCCCTGCCCTGATCCTCTCCCCAGAGCCTGTTCCTTCAATTTGATGTGGACAAGTCCGGCACCATGTCCTCTTACGAGCTGCGGACCGCGCTCAGAGCCGCAGGTAAAGGAGACCAGAGCCTGGGTGCGGGCTGCCTGTGGGCACACCCCCGCAGACGGACCTAGGGTGGGGTTGCAGCCCCGGAGGTGGGCCTGTCCCGAGGTCGCCGTCCTCAGCACACGTCCCCAGGGTTTGCCGGCCTGGCCACTGCGGGATCCCTGCAGGATTGGAGGACCAGAAATGGGGCCCTGGGATGCCAGCCCGACCCCAGACGGCCCGGTGTTCACGCCAAGGCCGAGCTCCCCCGACCCGTTTGGCCCCCTGCTACCCCGCGGCCCAGACATGGACAGGCCCAGGGCCAGGAGCGCCGGCCGGCCCCCAACTCAGTCCACCCTGGCCACCCGGAGCTGAGCGCTCCCGTGCCCTGCAGGCTTCCAGCTGGGCGGGCATGTCCTGCAGCTGCTGGCGCTGCGGTACGCGGACGAGGCGCTGCAGGTGGACTTCGACGACTTCCTCAACTGCCTGGTGCGGCTGGAGAACGCCAGCCGTGAGTGCTGGGCGCGTGGGTGCGGCCGGCCCAGGGCGCTCGGGTGGCCTTCCCTGAGCGCCTCAGTGGCGGAGGCACCTGCCGGGCAGCCCAACCCTTGGGAGGCGGAGGCAGGACGTTCCCGGCTTCAAGCCCCGAGCGCAGTTTAGCAAGACCCTGCCGGATGACGCCCGGTGCCGAGGTCCTGGCTGCGAGCCTCGGTGTTGAGAACACCTGACGCGCACTTTCCCGGAAGCCATGCGCGGCGTCCCGCCAGGGCGCAGGCCCGGGTCGCGCCGTGGGGGCGGGCGCTCGGCGGGAGGGCCGGTCGCCATGGCGACGCCTGTCTCCCGCAGGGGTGTTCCAGGCTCTCCGCCGGGGGGACGAGGACTCGGTGCAGCTCGGCATCAACGAGGTACGCCGCGGGGCCTGGCCGGGAGCGTGGAGGGCGTCGCGCGGGGCGGCGCCGCGGGGGGAGCAGGAGCGCCCGGACCCTCCGCCCGGGCCCGGCCCCGGCCCCACGCGGGGCTGCGGCTCCTGCGCGGGTGTGCACGTGCACCCCAAGGCGTGACAGGCCGCGGGCCGGGCCGGGAGCCCTCAGGGGTCTCCATGGGCCCCTCCAGGGGTCAGCGGACCGTCCCGCCCCGCCGGGCTCCCCACTCCCTGCGCGGCCGTGGCGAGGGCGCCAGGCTGCAGACGCCCGGGGCCCGGGCGTGGGGTGCTCTCCGTTCGGCCACACCGCCTCGCGAGGCTCAGGTGTAACTCGTCCTCATCGTCGCCGCACTGCAGGAGGCCGAGGCGGGAAAGTCGCAGGTCCAGGTGGGGTCCTGTCTCGCATAAACCGCAGCAGAGGGTGCTGGCGTGCGGCTCGGGCTCCGGACGGCTGCGTCCGGTCGATCCTCAGTGCTGAGGAGGGAGGAGCACCCAGGCCCGGAGAGCACTACTGACCGCTCCCAGCCGCCCGCCAGGGGGGCCGGGGGGCAGGAGCACCTGCCCCAGCACCCCGACCTGAACCGGGGTCCTGATGCGGGCCTCGGCTTTCTCAGCAGCAGGGGGAGGTCTTGACCTCCTGTTTTAACCCAAGATCAGTTTGTAAGCGCCCCACAGCCTCGGCCATCGGCGGTGCCAGGTCCTTAGCGTTTCCGTGTGTGGCGCTCAACCCTGGCACACGTTTTGTGGGGCACAGGTGGCATCTTTCTTCAGTAGTCCCTCCTCCTTCAGTGTGTGGACCCACACCGCAGAGGCCACTTTCCACCGCTGTGCAGGTCACCTGGGACTCCAGGGACAGAGTCCTCCAACCACCCTGTCACCAAGATGAGGGGCTGAGGCCCCAGGCCCACTCTCTTGCTTCGGGGTCTTGTCATAAATTGGCATAAAGAAGGCATGTGGTCACCCTAACCCCATTAGGAGGGAGAGTGGGCAGGTAGGAAGCCTTCGCCAGAGGCCCTAGAGGTCCCATGCATGGAGGACAGGTCCCTGTCAGGATCAAGATGTCCCTGTTAACCGCACAGGACACCATCAGGGACAGGGTGGCCCTGCCAACCCAACAGGTCACCATGGAGGTCAAGGAGTCCCTGCCAGTCCTACAGACCATCATGGGGGTCAAGGTGTCCCTGCCTACCCAATAGGCCACCATGGAGCGGAGCCGACCGTGCCTAGCATCACACCTCGGCCATTCTGCTCAGGGCCCAGGGCTTTCGCTGGGTTGGCTGTGTGCACCCACTCCCAGGAACAAGGGCGGGAAGGAGCGAGCAGCTCACAGACTCCATGAGGCGGGTGGCTGGGAGAGGGGATGAGAGGCCCCACCAGGCCACTTCCCCGGGAGCTGGCTGTGACTGTGACGGAAGGTGGCCTTGCTTCCCAGGCAGGGGACACTCACCAGGGAGCGTACACCTTCCACTGCCACCGAGGTGCCTGAGAGGTCCCCCGGAGGGGGGGACGACACAAGTGCTGCCCTCCCTAGGCCTGCTGTGGCATCACTCCCAAAAGCTCAAGCTTCGGGAGAATTAAGGACCTGAGAATTCTTTTTAAAGCAGTTTCACGTTGGGTCAGAAATGCAAGCTTGGGGGTGGAAGGAGCGGACGGCAGTGCTGGAGCTGCGGCCACAGAGCAGCGGGAGCGTGGAGGGACTGCTCCTCTCTCTCTCTGTTTCCAGTTCATCAACCTGACCATGAACATCTGAGCAGACAGTACCACGCCGACCCCCGGCCCCCTGCCCCTGCCCGGCCCTCCCTGTTGTGAGACTGCCTCCTTCTCTGATTCTATGCTGTTTCTTTGTGAAATCAACCCCAGTAGCATCGGCCTGTAATCTAGAAGCTGGGGCATGAGGACTGCGGAGTCAAGCCCCGTCTAGGCAACGCAGGCAATGACTGAGCAAGACCATGTCTTAAAATCAAAAATAAAAACTGGTCCTGGGTTTCATCTCCTGGACCACAGATGACGGGAGGGGGCGGGGGAGGGGACAGGGGGGCAGTGGTCCAGCTGTGCCTCCAGAGAAGACATGGCTCTGCCCTCCCTCTGTCCTCTGTTCAAACCTGCTCAAAATTCTGGCCCCCAGAGCTGTGGCTCGCACCCAGCACCCTTCTGAATGCTCACACGCCCTTCAGACAGCCCCATGCCGTGTCTTGTTTGGCTGGGGATATTTCTCAGTGAGCATGTGCCTCACATGTGCAAGACCCTGTGTTCAATTCCCTAGTGCCACATAAAAAGTAGAAGATTTTGGTGGCACAACCCTGTAATCCCAGCACTCGAAAGACTGAGGCAGGAAGATTGCGGTGAGTTTGAGGACAGCCTGGGCTACACAGTGAGTTACAAGACTGGGAAGATAGAGCTTGGTAAGATACTGGATCCAGAAGACTGAGGTCCTACAGGGAACAGAGGAGGGCAAGAGTGGGGGTCACATATGCCAGGGGGACAGGGGAGGACAGGGAGGAGATTCGAGTCTGAACCCCGTGCCCAACTCAAGGCCAGAGGTACCTGTACCAACCAGCAGAGCCTTAACATTCATGAAGCAAAAATAGTATGACTGAAAGAAAAAACTCTGAACTTAATAATTCGTTTAACAACCCATTTTTAGTTTTTAACAGTGCAACAGACAGAAACTCCAAGAACACAGGAAACTTGAGCAATCCTGTGAACCATGGGACTAACAGGCGTTTACAGGACATTCTGCCCCAAAGGATGAACACATGTTTTTCAAATGCACATAAAACATTCTTCAGTATGGAACACTGGCCGTGTACCAGGCCATAGAACTAATTTCAGTCTATTAAAAAAAAATCATTTGAAATAATGTTCTTCAGTCATGAAGGAACTAAACCTGAAGTAGAAAAAAGGAAGAAATTTGATGATGAACCCCTACAGTTTTTAGAAATTAACACACTTTTACAAGTTCATGGGCTCAAGGAAAAACATGCAATTGAAATCAGAAGTGTTTTGAAGAACTGAATAAAAGTCCAGTGCGTGAACAGGACAGGCTAGAGCCGGACTAGGGACACGATGGCCTCCTGGTGACAGTGGATGGCCAGTCTAAGCAACCTGATGTCAGCCACTTAGATGAGTCAGAGAAAATGAAAATTCTTCTAGAAAAAAAGTTACCAAAACTGACTTGAGGAAACTAAAAAACCCTTGTTAGATCTTTAATAAAGAAATTGGAATAATAGGTTAGACAGGCCTGGTAGCCCAGGCCTGTGATTCCAACCCACTGGGAGGCTGAGGCAGGACTCTTCCAAGTTCAAGCTCAGCCAGGGTAACTTACTCTCAAATAAATAAATAAATAAATAAATAAAAGCCAGAGATGTGGCTGTAGCTCAGTGCAAAGGCCCTGGGTTCACTCCCTCACACCACAGGAGAAAACCAAAAGGAAAGGCAGGAAGGCTGACCTAAGTCCAGAAGGACGCCCGGAGCCGAAGTCCATGGCGGGAATCTCTTTGGAAGGATCAGGTGCAGATGCCATCTGCTGTTAAAGAACATGAAAGTTACTCCAGGCCCCAGCACCTGGGCCTCTTCACATCTATGAACTTATCCTGTCCCGTGACGCCACATAGATGATCGTGGGCGACGCCTGGGACAGTCCCACACTGAGGCTTGTGGTTGAGGCAGTGGACTTGCCTTGGGAAGGGGGACGTTCTGAGCACCCCCTCCAAGAGCAGTCACCCCTCCAGCCCCATAGGCACACCAGCATCACTGCCACAGGGCAGCCCCCCCAGCCCCATGCCTCGCAGTTGGGATCAGATCCACAGAGCCGCAGAAGCTGCACTCTAGGTGCTTGGTCCAGAGATGCCCTTGAACCAGCGGGCCATCCGAGGTCCAGCCTGCCCGTTCCTCCCCGCCCCGTGCTGGGCACAGCCTCCCGGTACCCTGGGCCAGGGCTTCAGGCAGGACAGCGTGTGACCAGTAGGCAGAGAACAAGGTCACTGGTGCCAACCAGCACCCGGAGTTCTCTGCAGAGACAAAGCCCCATTCTGCCCAAGCTGGGAGTGCCTGCCATGGCCAGGAAGGCTGCTTGTTCCCGGAGCTATGACTCAGCAGTGGCTGAGCTGGGTACCGAGGCCATGGGGGCCTTTCCCAGCCCCGCTGGGCTACTGTGGAGGGGGGTAGGGGAAGGGACACTTGCCCTGGTCCCCAGAGACACCCCCAAGGACACTGACTCTGGTAGGGAGGTGGGAGAGGGGGAGACACAGCCTGGTCCCCCAGGGCATTTCTGGTGGGAGAACTCAGCAAAGTCCTGCCTACCCTGGTGCATCCTCTACAGTTCTGCCAAGAGGAAGTCAGTGTCCAGGAAAGGGGCAAGCCCAGGCAGAGAAGAACCCCAGGGCCACATACAATCCAGGGCAGAACCAGCCCCCAGCAAGCTGCGGGGCCTCAGCAGCCGCGGGGCTCCTCCTGACTCAGGAGCCGTAAGGCCGGGGCCTCGGGCCTCAGTCCTGGTTCAAGCGCACTGTGGAGTCGTGGAAGAGCGGCTGGGCGTTCCCCAACTCCCCACAACCCCGGGCTGCCGAGCAAGACCCTCTGGGCCTCAGAGACACCCCAGTGTACCCAGGGCTTCGGGGTACACTGACCTCGCCACAAGCTCCCAGCACTGTGGTGGCGAATCTTGGTCAGGAACTTGGCTGGACTCAGAGACGACTGCGGCAGAGGCGACCAGGTTAGAGCCCCAGCCTCCTCAACAGGCTCCGGTGGGTCATGCCCCTGGTGAGCACCGCCTTCACCAGCGGGTTACAGTGAGTCAGCCTACTGGTGGGTACTAGCTTGTCAAGTGGTTATGAGGGACTGCGGCCCAGGCCCTGTCCCCGCCCTCCCCGCTCTGTCCTTCTGGCTGCCAGGAGGGGCAGCTCTCCTCCAAGCCCTCCAACACCATGTCTGTGACGGGGCCCGCTGATCACTGACCGAATCTGAACCAAATTCAGCTGCCTCCCCTTGACCAGCCAGCACCCGGTGTTTCGTCCCAGCAAGACAGCTGATACCCACAGCCGCCCTGCGATGTCACCAGGGCCACTCCTTGGGCTGGGCACGGACTCGCAGCGCGTCCTCCTGCCTGTTTGCCGTGGCTGGAGGAGTTTCTCCCCGGTCCCCCCGCACCTACTCGCGATGTGCTCCTGGCCTCTGCCCCTAGCTCGGCAGCCACATCCCCCAGCCCTGCGCCCCACGCACTCCTGGGCCCCTGCCCGGCATGCTCTGCGGTGGGGTTTCCTGTGCCGTCACCCAGCTCCATCCGGCCGTCCTGGACTTCTCCCGCACCTCTACATCCACAGACATCCATGGCTCATGGCTCATGGCCGGGACGTTGCTTGTGACCTGAGGCTTAGGGACCACCGACAGCTCCCCAGCTCAAGGAAGCCCAAGAACTGGGCCAGCCCTGCCTGCTCCGAGCGGATTCTGCCTTGCTGCGCGCCCAGCCTCCCATCTGGAATCCAGCCTCTGGGCCTTGCTACTCCTGCTCCTGCCTGTGCCCAGGCTTCTGCTACCACATGGCTCCCCTAAGCGCTGGGGACACAGCCTGGGCGACAAGGTCAAGAAGACGCGCTCCTCTCTGTGACGCACAAGTGCTGTCTATGGTCAGCAGCACGGATGCCAGGAACCTGGGCCCAGGATGAGAGCGCCTGTCCCCTCGAGTCCACGAGTGTCCCCAGCATCCTTCTGTGGCACGTGAAGCAGCGTCTCCTCTGCTCAGAGCACGTGGCATCCTGCTCAGGAGCGGCACAATGCCCTCGAGCAGGAAAGTCAAGCCTGTGGGCCGCCTGCAGGCACCAGGGTGTGGTGCGGGGGCTCTCGGCAGAAAACAGGGCCAGGCCCTCCCCGACAGGAGCCCACGGCAGCCCCCCGGGCCGATGAGCCATACTCTACCTCCACCGTGCCCGGGCGGGAAATGCCCGGGCGGGTGAGTTTGCCAGGCCCTTGGCACGTGGCCAGCACCTACTGTCCTACCAGCTGGACGTGTAAACCTAAGCCACTGGTCACAAGCCGGGCTGTTTCTCAGGGTGGGCGGGTGGAGGGCAGGCCTTCGTCACAGTCGTCACTTTCCCGCCCCGAATCCCCACGATGGCGTTATGCGGGACCTGGGTCACGTGCCGCACCCCACTGGTGCCGCTCCCAGGCCTTCGCCGGCTGTCGGCTCGTTGGAAGCCCGGGCACTTCACCCTCTAGCTTCGAAACAAACGCATCACTCTATTTATTGTGAAAAACTGTCATGAAAATATAAAAAACGGTTTGAAGACCCAAGTGCCATCCTGCTGGGACTTTTTCAGCTCGTTACTATGCTAAATGTTAGCCGTCTGCAAGTCTCCAGTCCAACAGCGCCGCGTCCACCCTCGCTACCCTTCTCGCGGGGGTCTGGGATCGCGGCCACGCCTTCCTTCCACTGAGCTCCATCCCCCGCTCATTTTTGATTCCGAGGCAGGGACTCACTGAGTCACTCAGTGGCCCACGCTGAGCTCGAACTTGCTAACCTCCAGCCTCGGCCTCCCGGAGTGCAGGGAGGACCAGCCTGCACCACCGGGGCTGGCTACGCGCATGCTGCTACGTCCCCGGTCCTCCGGGCGCCGGCTCCCTCCGGTCGGCTTTCGGTCTGCGCGTGCGCGTCCTCGGGGCCTCGCGCAAGCTCGGTAACCCACGCCAATCCTGGCTCCTCCCCCGGGGCTGTTTTTGAGGCGTGTCCACGTTCCCGCGGGCGCTCACGTCCTCCCTGCCCGCTGTGACTGCGATGTCTGGAGACGCCGCGTTCGGCATAGCGGCTCAGCTGGAAGTCATTGGTCTCCAGCCTCCGGTGCTACAGGCGCCGCGGAAGGGGACGCCGGAAGTGGGCGTGGCTCGCGTTGCCTTCGTCGAAGCCGGAAGTGGACTGGCTACGTGCCGCCCAGCGCCGGGAAGTGGGCGTGGCTCCGCGTGCTTGCGTAGGCGCTGGGCGTGGGCGTGGCTGCACGTGGCCGTGCATCGACGCCAGAAGTGGGCGTGGCCGCGTGTGCCCCCAGTCTCTTGGCGCTCCTCGGATGGCTACGGAGTTGCTGGCTCCCGCGGCGACTGTCGCCGCGCTGCCGGGGTGACCGGCCTGCCCTGGCGCGGCCCTCCGCTCCGCACTCCCACCGCACGGCACAGGTCTGGTTTCTGCGCGCCGTCGCCCAAACCGTCGCGTTTCCTCGTGGGTGTGAAGGCGCGTCTCCCCGTGGTTTTGATTTGTGCTTCCCCTACGAGTGCTCAGGGGATGGTCACGCGCTCACTGTATGTGTGAGGTTCTCTGGCGAAATGCCTGTTCCCGTCCACGGCCCATTTAAAAAAAAAAAATTCTTGAGACAGGGTCTCGCTCTGTAGCCCAGGCTGGTCCTGAACTCGCTACGGAGCCCAGGCTGGCCCTGGACTCAGGGCAGTCCTCCTGCCTCGGCCTCCCGAGTGCGGGGATTTCAGGCGCGCGCCACCACGCCCGGCTTTATGGGGTGCTGGGCAGTCCAACTCAGGGCTCCGCGCTTCCGAGGCAGGTGCTTTAACCGCTGTGCCGTGCCTCCAGCCCCCGTGTCAAATTTTTTTGTTCACATTTGTTTGGAATACATGATACAGTCCGCGGAGAGACCCGAGTGTTGACGCCCGGCACCTCGGCCACCTCCCGCCCCGCGCGCCTTCCCTCCCCGTCACGGCCAGCGGCTTCCTCCCGCCTCTTTCTTTTTGTGGCTTGGTTTCGTCGTATTATCTGTAATTTATTCTTTTTTGTTTTGTGACTTCTGGTTTTGAGACGCAACTATGGAAACCGTTGCCGAAGCCGGCGCGCGAAGCCCCCCCTTCCCCCCGCGCCCTGCCAGGAGTTTGTTTCATCGCATTAGCCGGGAGTGTGCGGCCTTTAGCCCACGTTGAGTTAGTGACGGCAACAGGTGCCTGCGATATTTAATCTCTGCGTCTGGCTCATTTTGCTACGCACGCTGGCCTCGATCCAGGCGCGTCTGTTTTCCTGCTAATGACGCAGACTGGTCTGTCTGTACGGCAGAGTCGTGCTCCGTTGCGTGGATACTCCGCAGACCGCGGCGTCTTTAGCCAGTCGTCTGTTGTTGGACATGTTGGCTTCCTCCAAGTCTGGGCCCTTCCACACTATGCTACTGTCAACACGGGTGTGAGTATACCACTGTTGTATGATGACTGTAACTCGTTCGGGAAGATCCCGGAAGAGGTATTGCCGGGCCGAATGGGGTGCCTCACGTGGGTCCTTGGAGGAATCGCCACCCTGCTTTCGGTCGTGGTTGTCCCGGCTCGCGGTCCCTCAGCAGCGCCGGAGGCTTTTTCCCGGCAGCCTCGCCGGCGTCTGTTGCGTTTCGAGTTCTGGGTGTCAGCCACTCCGGCTGGAGCTGGTGGATGCTCGGGCTGTTTTCATTCGCCTTTTCCTTTGGAAACGGGGTCTCCTTCTGTATGTAGCCCAGGCGGGTCCGAACTTCCCGCTCACCCGGGCCGGCCTAACAACAGTCCTGCTGCCTCAGCCTCCCCCGTGCTGCCATTATAGGCGCGTGGCACCCACCACGCGCACTTTTGGGCTGCGTTTCTGTGACGGTTGAAGACGCTGAACATTTCCTCCGTGTTTATCGGACCCCGGGACTTCTCCTGAGACCTGTCTGCGTATTGCAGTTGCACTCCTTTGATTGGGTGTTTTATTTTGGAGAGGGCCTCATTTTTTCAGTTCTTTGTACCTCCTAGGTAACAGGCCTCTGTCTGAGGAGTGACTGGCAAAAATATCTGCTCCCCGGTCCGGAGGCTGTCTCTGTGCTCTCTTGATTACTCCCCTGGCTGTGAGAAGCTTTTTAATTTAATTGGCTTCGTTGATGTTACCGCGCGCGCACTGGGTGTTCTGTTAAAAGGTCGCGGCCCCGTTTTGATGGGGTTGTGCGTGTCCTTGCTGAGGTGCGGCTCTCAGCTCTCGCGCAGACGCAGTCCCTGGCCGGTCCTCCTCTGTCGCCCCATGCGGGACTTACGAGGGTGCTCTGGGGTTCCCCTCGCCCGCTTGGCAGTGTCCTTCCGGGCACAGATGTTTACAATTTGAAGAAGTCTAATTTATCTGTTCCTTTTTTTCTTCTGTGGTTTCGGAATCATAACTAAACATTGTTGCCAAAGCCGGCACTCGAGGCTGCCCCCGCCACCCAGGTGTTCCACTAGGAGTTTCACCACGTTGGCCGCGAGTGAGCAGCCTTAAGCCCACGTTGACTTAGTATTGGCAACAGGTGCCGGCCTCGCCTTCCTCCCGAGGCACCTGGGCATCCCAGCGCCACCTGCCTGGGAGACTTGCGTCCCGCCTCGCAGCTCGGCCCCTTGTCTGGGTCCCTGGGCCACCCCGAGAGGGTTGTTGTGGGCTCTCTTCCAGTCCCTCATTCTGAGGTTGGGTTTGATGCCTGGGCCACCTTCCTCACATTACTGTAGCTTTAGAAAATTATAAAATCAGGCCAAAAATTATTTTTAAATTATGGGGCTAGAGGAATAGTCCAGTAGTTAGGGTGTTTGCCTGGCAAGCAAAAGGCCCAGAGTTCAAATCCCCAGCATCACATCAGCCAGGTGCGGTGGTGTGCACCAGTGATCCCGGTACTTGAGAGGCTGAGGCAGGAGGATTGCCATGTGTTCGAGGCCCACCTGGGCTACGCGGTGAGTTCAAGACCAGCCTGAGCTACAGACTCCATCTCAAGAATAAAAGATAAGTAAAATCAGGAAGAGCGCTTTCTCTGGCTTAACAATATTTCCAATGAGAAATCTTGTCATTTTTTATTTTGCGTATTTTTAAGGCTTATGATTTTGACTTCATCACTGGTAGCAAGCAGCATGGTTATAATGCACAGGTGTTTTTTACTTGGTGTCCATTGAGTGTCTTGAATTTGTGTGAGCTTACAGTCATTAAATTTGAAAACTGCAGCTGGGGGTGTGATCCAGTGGTTAGAGCACTCGCGTAGCATGTGCAAGGCCCTGGCTTCAATTCCCAGGTCAACAGACGATTACCTGAGCGTGTTGGTGCACATCTATGACCCAGCACTCGTGAGGCGGAGGCAGGAGGATTTCCATGAGTTCAAGCCCAGCCTGGGCTCCATAGTGTGGTCTACAGAGCAAGACCCTGTCTCAGTAAATTAATTGACATTAATTTGGGAAGTGTTCTGTCCTTGTTCTTCCAAATACTTTTCCTACCTTTGCCTTCGGTTTTGGGTAACCACCCCAAGTACAACACTAGCAGCGCTTGAAGTTTCTCCGCTATGTGCGTGCCCCTCCACTTATTTTTTGCCCTTTTTTCTCTCTTTCATTGGATACTTTTTTTTTTTTTTTTTTTTTTTTTTTTTTTTTTTTTTTTTTTTTTTTTTTTTTTTTTTTTTTTTTGAGACAGGGTCTGGTTCTGTAGTCCAGGCTGGTCCTGAACTCACTATGGAGCCAGGCTGGACTTGGACTCACGGCACTCCTCCTGCCTTGGCCTCCTGAGTGCTAGGATTACAGGCATGCGCCACCACGCTAGCTTATGTGGTGCTGGGGAATCGAACTCGGGTGCTTAGCGCTTGAGGGAGCGCAGTGCCGAGCTGTTCCCGCAGCCCTCCCTGGATACTGTCTGCTGTGTTTGGCTTTCCCGTCTCTCTCTCTCTCCTGTCTGCTCTGCTCCTAATCCCTCCTGTGCTTGGTCCCCGCCCCGGACTGCCCTCAGCTGCCTGAGCACACAGAATCTGTGGAGCGTGTCTGTGCCTGGCCAGCTGCTGCACGGACTCTGTCCACTCCGAGTCGGCGCCAGGGCTCGATTGTCCCCTCATCCGGGCTCCATTCTTGCTTCTTTGCACGACTGGGCATTTTGACCTTGGTTATCAGTGTGTTGCTAGATACTTGGTATTCCTAGCGAGATTCCAGAGCTTGCTCGGAGCACCTTTACTGGAAATTAGTTGGTTTTCCGCATTTTGATTTTAAGTTTTGTTTCGTGGGACCACAGCTGAGTTAGCTTCAGGTTAGTTTTACCTGTGGCTGAGATCAGCCGGGAAGCCCCACATGACCTGTGTGTGTGTAGGACTGAGGACTGAGCCCAGGGCCTTCCTGCTGAGCTACATCCTCAGCTCATTTTTACATTTTTGATGTTCACCCAAAGCTTACTTTGCCACTAAATTTCCCAGGCTGGGCTCAGACCTACGATCCTCTTGGCAGGGCAGTGCTGACCGACGTCACCTTCTCCTCGGGGTAGAGAGGCTGGCAGGTGTCAGGCGAGGTCGGGGGACTGCAGCAGGTGCTGGGCAAGGCCAGCCGGTGGCCCCAGCTGGAACCCCTGCAGAGAGCAGCCTTCCCCGCCAAAGGCCGGGACAGGGATTCAGGCCCGAGGCATTCACGGAGGCCGAGGGAGCCTCCCGCAGGGAACAGGATTCTGATCTAGACAGCCGGCTCCGATGTCCAAGGCCGAGCTTCCCGGGAAGGACAGTGTGCAGGAGCAGGAAAGCCGCTCAGTGCGTCCCGGGACGGCCCCGCGCTGGGTCCCGCTCGTCCCCGCTCTGCCTCCGGTGCAGGTGCGCTGCCGGAGCCGGTGTTCCCTGCACTCTGGGAGGCCGAGGCACGAGGATCACAAGCTTGAACCCAGCCCAGGCAACTCAGTGACCTAGCGAGACCCTTTTTCATGCCAAAAACACGAATGAGCTGGGGGCGTAGCTCAGGTTGGAGGCCCTGGCGTCGAACCTCAGTACCAGCTCAGGAAGAAAAAGGTGAAAACGGATGTTATGAGTGAGAACGGCTGGCTGGCAGGAAGGGCACATCCTTGGCGGTGGGTGGCTCACGGCAGAGCGGCCGGCTTCCTGGGTCGGGTGGTGTTTCGCGGCTGAGGTTCAGCTGGGCACACAGGGAAGCCTCCAGTTCCGGGTGCTGGGAAGATGCAGCGGCAGACACAGGACAGTGGGTGCGGGGCTGGGAAGCCCCCGGGCAGCAGTCGTGAGGCCAATGGGCAGAAAACTCGACTCGCTGCCGCCCCCGCCCTCGGCTGGGGCGCTGGCCGCTGGGTCAGAGGATTGCGTGTAACATTGAGCTGGGCCAGGCTGACAGGACCCTCTGCGAGGGTGTAGGAGCTGCCGCTCGGTCAGTCACGTCCAGCAGCAGGCCTGGGCAGTGGGCTGTGGGAGTGGTGCCCCACCAGGGCACACTGCCTGGACATCCGGGGTCCCTGGCCGGGGGAGCCCTAGGTGAGGACTCAGACTGCGGCGTATGTCCAGCTGCTCAGGGAACGCGTGGCACTCGCAGAGCCTGTTTCCTCCCACAGCTCCGGGAGCTGGACACGCAGGGTCCAGAGTCTCTCCCGGTCCTAGGCATCCTCCTGGGCTGATATTAGGGACTCACAGGGGACCACGAGGTCTCAACCTAGAACTCTGTCACGCTACAGCGCACCCAGCAGGGGCGACCTCTGCAGACCACAGGCAGGCCAGCGTCCCCTTAGCAACCCTGGGGACAGCAGCGACACTTGTGTGCTGCCCCTGGCTGGTCCTCTGCAGCAGGACTGGACCTTGGTCCTCGTAACCGTCCTGGGTCTGTGCCCCACTTCCACCTGCCTGGGGTTCTCAGAGCTAACTGCTGGGGGGCTTCCTTGGGGGACAGGGGCATCCCTGTCCATTTTATCCTGGCTTCACCCCTCCTTATGCGAGAGCCCAGTAGGACCCTGTCCCCGCCCCGCGAGGTCATGCTACGGTGGAGTGGCCGAGGCCCAGAGTGTGGCTCGGCGTCCACAGAGGGACAGAGCAGCTCTGAGCAGCAGACCGCATGCTCGAGGCTCATCTGTGGGGGACAGGTGCCAGGATGGGTCCCTAGGACGTCCCTGAGCGACAGCGGGTATCTTCTTGGCTCAGTGTATATGCTGAGCATCCTCACAGACCCGGCACCGGCCCGCAGCATTCCCCAGGGGACAGCCTGCAGATGCTTTCTGTTGACGTGAGCCATGCGATCTTCCTGCACTGAACTCCTCTCCCATGCCATGTCCTTGGAGCCAGTGACCTGCCTTCTGGCACTGCCCGGCTAGCTCAGGCCACTGCTTCTGAGTGTCTCCGAGTCGGGGGCCCCCAGCCCTACCCTCCTGCTCTCAAGGACACGGCCTGGGACACATCGGCAGTCAGGTCAGGACAGACTGGGGCTCACGGTGCAGGGGGCCGGCCTGCCAAGGGGCTGCTCTGTGGGAGCCACACACAGCGCATACTGTAGCATGACTTGGTCATGAAGGGCCTGGAGAGCAGGGGCCACTGTCTGTGGATACTTGCTAAAGCTGAATTGAGAAAGTTTAAAAATAGCTACATGACTCACCCATCAGAGTTGTGTTCGGGCACAGCAGTCTGCTGAGCTGAGTTCCGGCCAGCTGGGGCTGGGGACGGGCCTGGGGCTGAGGCCGGAGCCGTGGCCGTGTGCGAACCTATCCCCACGGGGCCTGCGTGGCAGCCTGAGTCCCATCTTGCTCTTACTTCACGAGACGATGTGAAGCAGACACCACAAGCCACTCTGCTGCTGTGGCAGATGTCACCAAGGTCCAGGGCAGGACACAGCCTGGCGCTGGCCCCAGGTGGCCTCAGCACGGAGCCCAGCAACGTAACCACACCCTGGACCACTGTGTCCCTTGTCCCACTCTTGGCATCCTCACCCGAGACTGCTGTCCCAAAGAGGGAGCGGGGACAGAAGGGATCGGGCCACATTTCCCATGGCTTGTACCCCAGCACTCCGGGAGGCTGAGGCAGGAGGAAGGTCGAAAACAAATCGCCAGTGGGGGGACCGACCCCAGGGCCCACTCTGAGCTATACCCTGTTCCACCACCTCCTTCCCGAGAGGGTCTGAGTCACTGAGTGGCCCAGTTTGGGCTCAACCTTGAGATCCTCCTGTCTCAGCTTTCCACAGTGATGGGACTAGAGGCCTACACTAGATTATTTTTAAATTTTGACACAGGTTTTCGCTAAGTCAGTGATTTTGTTTTATTTTTTGGGAGATTAAGTTCCATATGTTTAGTGATCCTATCCATACTTAGAGTGCACGGGTGCGCTGTGTCTTGTGTATTTTTCTGCAAAAGAAAAGATCAGCGTTCTGTTCACTCGCTGAGGCGTCTCGAGGGCGATGGCGGCCGCATCCAGGAGCCACAGCGGGCAGCCCGCAAGGCTCTGGCCGTCGGCTCCTCCACTGCGGGGGAGAATCACCAAGACCCCCAAGCAGGGTGCCCCGCCCCCACGCCCATGGCGCTGAAGCCAGCTTTGACCAGCACAGCTCTCCCCTCCTCCCAGCCTGGGTGCCGCTGCCCGCAGCCTCCTGAGCTCTGCAGAGGCCGAAACAGACAGTGTAGCTTAAATGGCTTTATTGAAGGCTGTTAGTATAAAATGCAAACAAGTTACAAATTGTCCATAAGAATGCATCATTTTTAAAAATGTTTATCAAAGAAAGGGGGCACCAGGAGAAGCTGGCTGCTTCTGACGTGGGGTCGGCTGTGGGTGGCCCAGCCTGGCGCCAAGAGCCAGCCAGGGCCTCTAGCCCTGTAGGGCTGGTTCTGACTCCGTGTGGGCCGGGTGGGGGTCCTGTGAGCCGCAGGGGAGGAGGAGCAGGACAAGACCGGATCCTTGAGCTGAGCGCCAGCCACTTCTGGGTTGCACTGCCTCCAAAATCATTTTAATTTTTTAAAAATTAATGTAGAACCTATCTCAGGACCCCTTCCAGTTAGTGGACGCCTCTATCCCTGTTTTATTTTTCAAGGTGTGTCCTTATACTTTGAAAAAAATTAAACTCCTCGCTTTTAGAAATTCCGTCATGATGCATGGGGGAGAAAAAGAGTAGGGTCAGATTTTCCCTCCTGCGGGTGTCCCCCCACCCCAATAGCCCCATGGAGGGCCCGGGGCCAGGCAGGGGCCCACCCTCTGGGAGCAGAGCAGGGCGGCCGGGCCTCTGGCCGTGGGATTCCTGCCAGGAGCCCCCAACTTAGCCCCACAGAGTGCAGAACGTGGGCTACGGTGCCGGCCCAGGGGCGTCCTGCCTGTGGCCTGCTGGTCTCCACGGACCAGCTGGAGGGGACACGGAGCTTGCTGAGAAGGTGGGAGGGCAGAGAAGGGCATCTGGCACAGCGGGTCACCCTGGGCCAGGGCCCGGAGGACCCCCTTCCTCCCCACGGCAGCTGCGCCTGTGGCACAGGAGCACAGCTGGGGGAAGGAGCCTGGCCAGCTGTTGCCCTGGGGCAGGCATGACTGGTGGCACCCAGAGGCAATGAGCCCCGTTCATCTCTGGCCCTGGGGACCAGCCAGGACACACAAAGTGCCAGCACACTTCTCCCCTAGCCTGCATCAAACATGCGTCACTAGCACAGAACAAACTTCCACTAGCCACGCTGCAGCTGGCCCCTGGGAGGGAGGGATGCCCAGCCCCATGGCTGGTGGGATTCCGGGCAGAGGGCACCTGGTGGGGCCAGTCGGGTAGCCCTTCCAGTCCTGACACCGCGAGCTCAGGGCCAGGCTTCCGGTGTAAGGCTTCAGGAGAGGAGACGTAGGGAGAGCCAAACGTCCCCACCGCACGGCGCTCGTGGCTGCACCGGGCACCCCGTCAGGGTGTAGGTCTCGGGCCGCCAAGCAGAGCCCGAGCGGTGGGAAACAGCAGGATAATAACAGCGTGGGGCTCCAGGGGTGCTAGAGGGCACAGAATGCCTTTGCGGTGGCCACCTGCCCCGTTCTCAGGGCAAAGAATGGCCACAGCCGGTGCCCCCTGAAGTTCCAACAGCGAATCCGAAGAGCCCCTGCTCCAGCCAAGCCCCGGCCACCCGTCGCTCACCGGCGCCTCGGGAGGGCAGCCGATGTGCACCAAGGACGTGGGCACCAGCAGAGCGACCTCCAACACAAGACAACAGGAAACTTGTGTAAAATTGACTGTGCAGCTTGTCCACGCTGTGACCACCAGCACTGGCACAGAACTCCAGGCTACTCAAGAGACTCCGCCACATGCCACCAGGTAGGTTTCTGGAGGTGACACATGGTGGGGTGTGGCCTCGGCCACAGCATCAACGGGAAATGCGCGAGGTGCCCACCCGTGGGATGGGGAGGCAGGGAGGGAGCCTAGAGTGGCGTTTAGGACTCGTGTGGCACGGGAGGAACTCCCCAAGAGGAGGGAAAGCTGGTGAGGCGGGGGATGGAAGTTTTATTTCCAGGATCGACTGAATCCCCAAGTCTTCAAAAATGCCGATTGGAAAACTTCTGTTATCAAATCATGGAAAATAGTATCTATCTGGTTTACCAAAAAGGAGGAAATCTGGCACTATTTAGATCAGTTCCCAGAGGAGTAAAAAAAGGAGTGGTGGGAGCAGGAAGACGGGGCGCAGTGTCCGGGGCGTCCTGCAGTACCCGGCGCCGCGGGGTCCTTGGCTGCTTTTGCTTTCCGGTCTGGCACAGTTTACCAGTTGTCCAGAAAGTCGAATCCCGTCTTCAGAACGACGCTGCTGGAGGTCACCTGTGGAGGGACACAGTGCCAAGGTGAGGCGCAAGGTTGTTTCTCGGTCGTGCAGAATCTAAAAACGGCAGCTCATTTCCAGAGACCCAGATGAAGCGGGCCACATCCGTCCCTGGGCGCCCAACCGCAGTTTACCTCAGTGCCCCTCGGCCAACCAAGCCAGCACTCGCCGGTCGTGCAGCAGTCGCCCACACCCAGGAGGAGGAGAGCACCGGGCTGTCGGCGCCATGAAGTAACAGCCAGCTAGGGAGTCACTCCTAGGGCAAAACACGTGTGCACGCACACACGTGTACACAGGCTCGTGCACCCACATACGCAGGCAGGCACACGCAGAGAATGCAACGCAGTGGAACGGGGCAGAGCTCTGCAGCCCTGAGGGGTGAGGGCACGGGAAGGCAGGAGGGGCCACCTGGAAGGCCACGGGCGCTCCAGCCTAGGCACCGAAGGGTGGCTTTCACCTGGCTGGTGCGCGGCCTGCAGTGGTCACGCCAGGTAAGGGTGAGGCTGCTGGTCTGGCCCGGACAGGGTGAGGATTGGACATAGGCAGAGCTTGGCCCTGGATGTCTCTTGCTTTGTGCTGAGGCAGGACCGCGGGCCTTGCATACACCCTATGCACGGTCACTGCTCCTGAGCGGGGCTGCCACCACCCGGCACTGCATGTGCCCGATACCACTGAGGGCACACTCAGAAAGGGCTGAAATTGGAAGCTTTACATTACAGGCACGGTATCTGAATTTTTAGAAAGTCACCACAAGATGGCCAGGAGCTCAGGGTCACAAGGGCCTAAGGATGCCGGCAGGCAGCACCACACCTGGGCCCGTCCAGCCCACAAGACACTGGGGCCTGTAAGCGCACGCAGCCTGCACACCTCCCGGGTTTGCCTGTCTGGCTGCCAGCTGTGCTCTGGCAGGGCCACGCCAGCCGGGGCCCCTTGCGGTCAGAGGCACCACCATGTTGGGGGACACTTTGTGGTCCTGTCTTAAGGCCAGTGCTGCCAGGCAATAATCCCAGGGCCCCAGACCCTCGTGTTCTGGGGGCCCTGCTCCCTGGGTGCTGCCTCTCACCTCCTGCCCCCAACTCCCACCCAGAGGCCACCCCTGCTGGCATGCACAGCCATCTCTGGGATGGATGGATCAGCCATCATTTCCTGGGAAAGCTCTCGGACATGCTGGGGTCCTGAGCCACCTCCTCCAGGCAAGGCCTCCCTGAGACACCTCTGTCCTCTGGACTTCTGGTTTTGTGTCACCCTCCAGCCCTGATGTCACTGTAGCTGTATCTCCCCACCTGCCCAGAGGGACAGCCCTTGGCGAGGATGGGGCTGGGGGGCTCGGGCCACTCCGAAGCCACTGATGCTCAAATGCTCACTCCACAAAGTCACTTGCCCTGCCCAGAGGGTAGGCCCTCCCCGGCTCTTCTCGGCCACGTGGGGACACTGAGCCTGACCGTCCAGAGGAGTGGCGGTGTCCCCAGAGCCCACGTCCTGCAGAACTCCAGGGTCCGATGGCTGTCCCCACACCAGGACATCCATGGCACCTTCCTCACACCTTGGGGAGGGTCGCCACCCAGTCCTCCACAGTGATCCAGCTACCTGGGTCCCACTCACTGCCACAACCAGGGAGGGAGTCGCATTGTCAAGGACAGGAAGGAGGCTAAGGAGACAGTGGCATGACCTCTGGAGCTGGCCTGCCCTGTGCTTCCCCCTAAGGCGCCCAGCGAGAGTCCCGGCCTGGGTGAGGCCACCCACCTGCGCAGGCCTGGGTTCCAGGAACAAAGCGTCCTCCTCAGTCTCCTGGTCCTGCCTGGCTTCCAGGGATGGCAGCTTCCCAGGTGGCTGGGTAGGGGCAACCTCAGGTGCCATGTGGGCGGGGGCCTGGCTGGGCGCGGGTCTCCCAGCTGGTGGCTCGGCTCGGGGGGCCTTGGCCTCGCGGTCCCTCGGGGTAGAGTCGGGCCGGCAGCAGGTGGGCAGCGCCTTCTCCCCTTTCTCCATGGACTTGACCTGACTCGGAGTCAGTGACTGAAATTCGGCCTCGGGCGCCTCCCTGGACCGCTCTGCGTGGATCTTCCAGAAAGATGCCTCTTCCTCCCTGCGGGCAGGGCCCAGTGCGTCCAGGCTGGAGGACCTGCTGCCCGGGGGGGCCTTGGGTGGCGGCCGGGACTCCCCGGGGGGAGTGCCAGTGCCTGGCTCCTGGATGGACAGGGAGGCGATGCTGAACTCCATCTGGCTCTGGGGTGGGCGGAGGGAGGAAGGAGGGAGGGAGAGCAAGGGGAGACACGGCCTTAGCCCCCAGGCTGGTCGGCACGCCCACGCACCACCCCGCGGGGCCGGGCGTCCCAGGCTGTGCCAGCAGCGTGCACCGGGCTCGTCTGCCCTGGCACATACCCAGCACCGCTCCGAGGCCCCACAGGAATCTCTCAGACCACCACGGGCGCCGCTCTGACCCCGAGCCATCCCAAGGGCGCTCGGCTGCCCCAGCGCGCCGTCTTCCCAGCCAGCGTGCACTGCAGCTGGCTAGCTACAGCCTCACCCTTTCTGAACTCCACTCAAAACTCACTGGCGCCCCCGCCACTCCCTAATGCGCTCCCGCTTCCTTTACAGATAGATAAACCCGGGGCCCAGGACGCCTGTCAGTGGTCAGAGCACTAGTGCGAGGCCCTGGGTTTAACGCCCCAGTACCACACAGAAATGACCCAGGCGTGGTGACAAGCACCTGCAATCCCAGCAGCGGGGAGGCTGACGCAGGAGGACTGCCTTGAGTTCAAGGCCAGCCTGGGCTGCACATTGAGACCCACCTCAAAAAAAGAGAGAAAAAAAACCGGATATAGTAGCACATGCCTCTTGGGCTGAACACTTAGGAGGCTGAGACAGGACAGCTGCCTGGAGTTTGAGGCCAGCCTGGACTAGGCTGAGACCTTGCCTCACTAAACAGTATAGAAGGTTGGGGGCGAGAGGGCCTGCGTTCAGTTCCCTAGTACCACAGGAGCTGGTGGTGGCGGCGGCACAGATGTGTAATCCCAGCACTCGGGAGTCTGAAGCAGGAGGACTGCCGTGTGTCTGAGGACACAGTATGAGTTCAGGACCATGGCCTGCACAGCTGTGCCAGGTGGGCACTGCCCCAGCTGTGACCCCTTTCACGTCCCCCGCGCTGAGCTTGGGTCTTGAGGGCCGGGATTGCAGTGGTTGTGAGCACCTGGCTCACAGCACCCGCTGCCTGGGTCCCGGTGTTCGTCCCCGTAGACAGTCGTCATGACGCCTCTAGATGGCGTGGGGGCTGCCGGGACACCCTCGTGCCCGCAGCGTGCCGTCTCCACGTGGCATTAGGCGCTGTCTACGGGCCTTGACAGCCTCCGACCAAGGGAGCAGCCTCCCTCCCTGAGTGTACCAGCTTCACACTATGTTCAGCGTAACAGATGTGGCATGTTTGAGGCGTTTGGCTTTGTTTTTATAGTATTGGAGACAACCCAGGACCTTTACCGTCATTACGTCACTAAGTTGCTCACGCTGGGCGGGAATTTGTGATCCTCCTGCCTCCGCCTCCCCGAGTGCTGGGATGCAGGCCTGGGTCAAAAGGTAGGCAGCGAGACCAAGCAGACCCCCTCAGCCAACAGCCTGCGCAGTTCTTCCTGCCCTCCCTGGTGTCGGGGGCCCCGGACACCCCGTGGGGGGACGTGCCTGGTGGCTGGGGTAGGAGCGGATCCCCGTGTGTGAGGGCTGCATGTCTGAGCCAGGGCCCCTGCCCACGGCGGCCGCCTGGTCCAGAGGCCCAGTGGGTGGTGTGAACACAGCTGCCGCCTGGACCTGCGGCCCTGTCACCCTAGCTTTTGCTGGATTGAACCCAGGACCTTCCTGCTGAGCTACACCCAGACCTGCATGTGTGCTCGAGTGTGTGTACATGTGTTTGTGGACCCCTTTAGAGGGCGGAGGTGCCCAGGCTGGGCTCAGAGTTGGGCTCTTCCCACTCAGCCTCCTACGGTTCTGGGGTTACAGACTGAACATTTGCCGCATCTGGCTCAGATGTGTAGCTTTTAAATTATTTCCATTCTACGAATAAGAAAATGGAGGCT